>CAIGRB010026826.1:17585-61668 GCA_903798255.1 Fraxinus quadrangulata
AGAAATATTTTTAAAAATACGTAGTATTATTATTTTTTATTTTTTTATGAAAGTCTCCAAAAATCTTGTAATTAATAAGAGAAAAATTTTGAGATTTTATTTTAGTACTTTCTATTTAAAAATTAGTACAATTGAGACGTTTATAGAAGTCTCTAAAAGTATAAAAGTCGTTAAAATTTGAATATCTCAAGACTTATAGAGACTTTTAAAAAGTTTTAATTAAATATATCGTGACTTTTAGAAATTTTTAAAAATTTATAAAAGTTTTAATTGAATATATCAATACTTTTAGAGAGTCTTCAAAAATTTATATTGAATACCGATAAACTTTTTAAATCTCAAAAAATCATAAAAAGTCTCAATTGAATAACATTACCTTCAAAAAACGATAATTCATTAATTGCACGAGCATAAAACTAGTATAAATAAAAGAGAGAATGATAAAAAGAAATTATTATTATTATTATTAACCAAGAAAAAGAAAAACAGCAATCAACTTTTTTCAGGTTAACCTGCACTAAATTTCTCTCTATTCCTCCATTTCTTTATAAACACCACCAATCCATCTATCCAGCCCCATCCCATCTCTATTTATAGCTTACACTTTCTTCAAAGAGGAATTGATGTTTGAAGAAGTAATGGAGGCCATGAAGATGAAGATTCTGGCAACTGCCTTGATGGTCGTCATGTTGATAGCACTCTCCCCCGTCAAATTTTGCCTCCGCAGCCGATCCTCGTTTTCGCTATCCTCTTCTGAACTGCCCGTGTATTGATTCCAAGTGAGGGTGTGATGTAATGTAACTCTGCAGTTTGTTTATTTAATTTATTTTGTATGAAAAATTATGATCAGATTAGTAGGGTGTTTTAATTAATTATTATTGATTAATAAGAGACATTAATTAATTTGAGTACCTCTTAAATTTTTATTTTCAGTAAGAAATACACTACCCCATGGACAAAAATACCTACAATAAAATATTGATTTCGTTTGTGTCATATTGTAGTTTTTGGGTTGGTGACACCACTTTAAACTCGACTCGGGCATTTGTTTAGTTCAAGAAGAAACAAAGATCTACTTTCTAATTTTTAACACTAAAGGCTCGTTTAGAAGTCAAAAAAATATACATATGCATTTCTCGTTCTTCAAAACTTTGGGAGCTTTGGAGTTATGAGACATGCATCTCAATCTCATCGTCTTGCGTTAAGAGTTTGCTAACTTCATCGTGTTAGTATTTTGCTCAAAAAGGATATTCTATTTCATTCTCTCTAAATGGATTATTCTCTAAGTGTACAACAATGGTTGACAATCATGTGTTGCCAAAATCCTAACATGTGATGTAAAAAACAGAATTTTAAAATGAATTGATATGATGATGTCAAATCGATGTTGCACATGTAACATGATTCAAAAACTATTGACTACAAAAACAACTTTTTGTTAAAAATGTCCAATGACAAATCCCAGCTTAAAGGTCACGGGCGGGGGGGTAAGAGGAAGTCTGTCAAATGATTTTTGTCGAACAATCAAGTTTATTTAACATGGCGAAGAGAGATTGCAGATGCACCCAAACACGAATTCACTAGCGTCAACATTTTGCTCAAGAAAATCAAAATTGAGCCAAAAATAAATGTATGGATTATTATATTAAAAGAATTTCCCATAATTTCCAAATAAGCAATCCTTCCAAAACCAATTTGGAAGAAATTTGAATTCTCCAAATCCCTAGCCTGAAAAATGTCTGACGTTGTCTAGCGCAAAAATATAGTTTATCACTGTTAAAAATTCCCCACAACTTCGTGGGTGTAAAATTTCAGGAGCAAGAAAACAATACGAATAAGCCAGAATAATATTACGATAGATGGTCAACTTCAATGAAGACCTCTTACAACCCAGCAGATTTCTCCAATTTCTGAATCTGGTTCAGGAAAATCCACGTCATCTGCATTGACAGAAGTTCATATAATCAGAAAATTAAGTAGAACAATAATAACTTGGCAGGATATCACGTGTCTTGTAAGAGGATTTGGAGGAGTACCATGACATGAGGAGCAATTCTAACACAATATACTGGAAATCCAGTGTAGAATTTGAATGGACCTCCTGATTTGAGAGTTTTCATGGCACAATCCATAGAACCGGTGTACGGATAATTTCCTTGTGCATCTGGCTGCATTTTCTGTATTTGGGTTTTGACATAATCAAATGGTAAACTGCAAGCTGCTGCAAAGAATCCAGATACCGAACTGGCCCCTGAAAAAAAATCAAATAATTATTTGATACGCAATACCAAAAATGAGGTAAACATATCATGAAAAACAAATAACATTGCGATTCCTTAATATGGATAGCCAGAACACCAGAGGCCAGTGATTTGCATACACATCCTAGCATTCTTCTTAACTTACATCTAATCTTATCATAAACAAAGTGGACAAGTTTTTGGCATCTCATGCACGTTATTTGCTTATGATGAAGAATAAATACAGATATCAAAGCTAAGCTAAGACCAGGGTAAAGGTGGATCAGAGTATCTTACCTAGCACAGTAGTAGCCTCACCAAAACCAAGAGAATCCCTGCAGAACTCTGCACTTTGTTCGTAAGAGGCAAGCATTCCCATGTTCAGTGCCATAGCCCTGACCACAGTAGGACCAGCACCTTTCCACAGTGCCAAAAATCCCTCATCAGCAACGATACGATAGAGGGCATTGAATGCATTTGTGTAATTCCGTCGCTGGGCAGCAGGTAAGGTCGCATCAGCTTGCATGCGTATGAGAGCCAAATCTGCAGGACTACCAACAGATGCTCCAATTGCTCCAGCAGTCAACCCACACAGAGCCTTCTGATAAAGCGGTAAGGGCTTCCCATCATTGGCCTCAAGTGCTTTGTTCGTCAAAATCCTATGACAGGGTAGTATCTTCAAGTGAACGTCTTTTTTATCATTCAAATTATATAATATACAAAAGAATTTGACAGATTACCCACGTAATAAACACCCAGATACAGAGAGATATAGGGCTTGTTTGAGCCCCATTTTTGTCAAAAAAATGCATTTTTGAATAGTGTATTGATGGAAAATGTGTGGTTAAAAAAAAAAGGAAAAGTTTTGATTTGCGTGTAATATTATTTTATCGGATAATATGTGGTTGAAACACTATTCAAAAAATGGGGCTCAAACAAGGGCATAGTTACAAAATGACTGATGCTTCTCTTGGTGATTTAAGGAAATACCAAGGTAGTAGAGGAGTTATCGATCACTTAGCAAATCACAACATCAAGATAAGTACACAGCTGAGATGTACGATAGGTGAACTTGTAAATAAATGCTCTAAGGAACTAAAATATCTTCAAGCTCAGTAACAAATATCGAACAAGGGGACCCAAGTACAATGACCAAATTCAACAATGATCACAGTGGAGGACCCCCATGGCTAGTGCAGTGAATAAGCTTATTCAAGAAATTTTAGTGTTGTTGAATTTGTTTGTTAGTGAAACAAATTTTGGGCACCTATATCCTAGACAGTTAAATTCTGTCTAGTAAAGGATTCTTATATATCAATCACAATGATTAGCAGCATGTATTGGGAGGGTAGGGAAGATTGAACTACACAGATTAGTGTGAAATCCACTAGTCCAAATACTCCCTAATGGTTTTTCAGATTACTAAATATTAGCATAACTACAATTCTATTAAATTCATTGTGTTAATGAATGACTACTCACTTAAATGTTCCAAGGCGGGCAGTGGTATATGTAGCTTGTCTAAGAAGCCCAGCAGACAAACCCTGAAGAATCAATAATCGTCATAATTGTTAGACAAGGTAATGTTTTGATAATATGCAGTGCTAAAAGGTGCAAAGATGAACATAAACTAATTCACATCAAGCTTAAAAGAAGCAATAACAATTCTTATCTAATGTTAGAGGTGCAAGGCATACAGGGCTGCCCAATGCCCAAGTATTTGAACAAAATTCAGTTATAGATCCACATTAAATTTTTAGGAGTAGAATCTTATTTGACTGAGAATTCAGAAAACATGTAATACAAAATTTTTGCATAATGTGTTGTATGAAATGATATTAACTATTTCCAACTCTAATTTGTTTCACTTTTATCACGTTGTGTAAAATAATATGAAACTGATTATACATTTATACTAGTGAAAAAACAAATATACTACAGAATTTAGATATTCTAAAATGGGAATAAACAAAAGATAACACATTCAATAATTGATGCCACAGCACGCAATCTACTGCTACCTCTTTGGTAGTAACAATAGCACGAGATCAGTCATTATGGAAAGCCACAAAGAGATTAAAGAAAGAAGCAGTTGGCAACACCAAAAGTTTAGAAAGTACAATTGGCATGATGCAAAGTCAATAATGCACAAAATTTTGTAACATAACAACAACTTCAACAACGCTAAAATAGAACATGATTATTAGTAACATCCAACATATTGTTTATCTAGTATGGTAAGGCATCTTCAATTCATGTAAAGTTTTATTCTTTCAAAACTGAATAAGTTTGAAATTTTACTATCATAAAAATGTAATCTTCTTTTCCTCAAAAAGATAATTTACAAATAAATAAAAATGAAAATATTAACTTCAACAACGCTAAAATAGAACATGATGATTAGTAACATCCAACATATAGTTTAATTTTTATGGTAAGGCATCGTCAATTCATGTAAAGTTTTATTCTTTCACAACTGAATAGGGTTGAAATTTCACTATCATAAAAATGTAATCTTCTTTTCTTCCTCAAGAAGATAATTTACAAATAAATAAAAATGAAAATATTAACTTTAGACAAATAAAACTAAAAAACTGCAAGTCCCAGAATGCCAAAAATAATTGGTCCCGCTGGCCCAATACACCTTATGCCCCTTTCTAATATGGCATATAGGCATGTTGAGAGCGACTATAAACATAACAGCAAAAAGATGACCCTTTAATCAAGTCTGATTTGCCATTTACCTCTTTCATTAAGAGTAAACTACTATTATGAACCTATTCAGCTCCCCGTTTTGATGGGGAGAGGAGTTGTGACAAAATTGCAACTGCAATTTTTTAAAACTTCAAGTAAAATCAAATCCGAAATGCATTAACTTAAACTGCAAGAATTGCAGGTCCTTCCCGGTATAACATAAAGGATTATACTCAGCCTATTTGTACTACATCCAGGGATTGGGAACTTATAACGGAGCTTTTCAATCAACTAAAGAAAAGCTATAGGCAATGAAGGTAACAATAACAAAAGACAAACTGCCTAATATTTCCTTACTGCCATTCAAAACTAAAATGAGGCCAAATGTCACGTCCAAAAGATACAAACTAATTTGACTGTTGATCCAAATCCATTTCATGGTCCATCGTTTAGCACAAATGAAAGCATGTAAACATTGATGATTGGAACTAAAGTGTTTAGAAAAACAAACCTTATAAAAGGAACCAACACCATCATTTTTAAGCATGTTCTTTGTCACCTCAGCAGCTGATCCCTGACCCAATTGTATTCTGACCTGAAATTTAGAAATCAACCCCATTGATCAAATCAAAAGCCACCACTAGTGCAAATTTCAAATAATTCAATCATTAAATTTAAGGAGAACATCAAAGACATCATTTTTAAACTTAATAGTGCTACACAAATTACAAAGGTCTTCTCTTTAAGACCTTTTCAACGCTGTGGCTTATAAAAACAACTTCAGATTATTCAAAAACTCTCTGGATCCAAGATCTAACAACAGACACCCACCATAAATTGATTTTACTAAGCAAAAACAGATTAAAGATTAAAAGTTTCCATAAACTAGACCAAAATGATTCAAAATAATTAGGAAAAAAACCAATTTGATCCAAGATCTAAACCCTGCCAATAACCCATTATTCATCAAACCAAAGAGCAACCCAGAAAATAAATAAATAAATAACCTTGATCATGTCGATGGGTTGGATGACACACGTAGCAAGCATTCCAGATGCACCTCCATTAACGAAGGGCTTGACGGTCGGCCACACCCCAGTTGATTTTGACTTCTCCTCTCCCATTCTTTCTCTACTTTTCCTTTTCTCTAGATTTGTAACGCCGGAAGAGAGAAAGAGTGTTTTTTTTGGTTGGAGAAGAACACAAGGGTTTGTAGTTTGTACTGCATTAATCGAAACTGGAAAGAGAGTTTTATAACACCCCGTCACAGTTGCACAGCCAGCTTACAATACTTTATTCAAAAGTTTCTTCCTCCTTGAATAATACTGTTTGGTTGGTGAGAATTAAAATTAATTTTTTTAGTAAATTTTAATAATATATATGATTGAGAAATTGTGAATTTCAAGTTAAAAATTAATTATTAATTTTCACCAAATCTAGATGATATTGGACTCTGTTAGAAATTAATGTGATATGATTTAATCAGAATATAACTTGTATTTGTCTAAAATAGAATTTTAAGTTTTTTACAATTGTTTGGAATCAAACATTGAATAGGTTTTCGTTTAGTATTTTATGAATGGACATTATGGTAATTGGCACTTGACGCCACAAACGTTTGCTCGTGCTAGAATTGATCTCAAATTACTTTCGTTTTCTTGGAGATTCAATTTTGGCTGTAATTTTGGACCCCACACACCCAACAACTTGCACCCAATGGCGATACTTTTCTGTTAAAAACTTTAAGGCTCAAACGTAATAAAATATGTGCTATTGGGGGTACTTATGAACACACAGTACAACCGGATTCGCCAAATTATGGCCAATAGTAGCCCAAAATGTCCCTAGGAAGATCATCAATTTACGTTAATGCACCCCTTTGAAGTTGTCGTCACGTGTGTCATGTTGCACAATTTCAAATCTTACAAAATAGTAATATAAATTAATGCTGTACTTCGAATATTTCATAGACCATATAGTTTTAATTGCTAGTTGAAACTTTAATGTGATACTAATGGAGTTGCTATGAAAGATTGTACGGGTGAAAAAAAGTGATTTGCGGATAATTGAGTTTCATTCTTAATAAGGAAGAAGAAATTGAAGGTGATGCAATGTGTAATTTTAGATCGAATTGGAGTGATTAAAGAATTACTACACAAAATGTGCAGCATTTTAAATGAATTGATTATGAGATATTGTTGGGTTTTGTGACTAAAATTCGGTCCAAATTGGGTTTAAGGTTTCGCGTTGTGGAGTGTTGGGCTTGAAGATGTCAAAATATGGCCCGAAGAAAAAAAAAGAATTGACAGCGTTGGACGGTCGCTCGACTCACGCTCGAGCAAGAGGAGCAAAATTGGAGTAGGGAAGCTATCGCTCGACTGTCGCGAGCAATAGCCCGTCACCCACTTATCCTGAACTCGAGCGATGGGCCGCAGATCTTTTTCCTTATTTTTCGATTTTACGCGATTTTTGACCTAGTTTACATGTTTTAGGTTTATTCTAGAGTTTGGACATGTCTCCTATAAATAGTAGACTCTTCATTCAGTTTATTAGACCTGAAGTTGCAGAAATTGTAATTTTTTTCTCTATTAGTTGTCAATAAAATACTCGGTCACTCTGCCAATTTCTTCTTCTTGTTTGCTTTTCTTTTACATCTTGTTCTTGATTATTAATTGTGCGATCTACACTTCATATCGCGCCTATCACCTCATCCTTGAATTCCTAACAAGTGGTATCAGAGTCAAAGTTCAGCAGTTCCGCAAAGCAAGGATTTGATTGTTTGAGGTTTTTTGTTATTGATGGCTACCATGAAGTATGATATTCGTTGTGGCAAGTGAAGATGAAAGTTATATTGGCGTAGATGGATTTGGATGATGCGTTGTTGGGATTTGATAAGATGCCCACAACTTTGACAACAGAGGTGAAGCAACGAAAGGATCGCAAATCACTTTCGCAAATTCATCTTCATCTACCTAACAACATTCTTCAGGACATCTTGAAAGAGAAGACAGCAGCTGCATTGTGGTTGAAATTTGAGCAATTGTGCATGACCAAAATTCTGACCAGCAAATTGCATCTAAAGCAGAGGCTTTATTCTCATCGCATGGCAGAAAGTCGATCACTGGAAGATCATTTAGCCGTGTTTAAGGAGATTGTCATTGATCTGGAGACGTTAGAGGTAAAATATAATGAAGAAGACTTGGACTTAATCATGTTGTGCTCGCCGTCTAGTTAGTTTTCGTCGTTTAGGGACACAGTTCTGTACAATCTTAACACACTCATCGTTTAAGACGCGTATGATGTCTTGTTCTCAAATGAGAAGATGAAGCATATGGTTGAAGCTGGTTCCAAAGATGATGAAGCTCTTGTAGTTTGTGGTGATTGGCGAAGTGGCAAGTCGAGGGTGGATTTCAGCAATAGAGTCTATTTTTACTACAAGAAGAAATGACACATAAAAAAGGATTGCGAGAAATTGCATGCTAAGGGTAATTCTACAAGTCATGGAAGATAATCGGAGACTTCAATGAAGCAGATATCGAGATTTTGTATACATCTTGTGCGTTTCATATAAGTCATAATCGGGATTTGTTTGAATCATATGAAATAGTGATGCAAGGTGTCGTTGTTATGGGAAACAATGAATCTTGTCGGGTAGCTGGTATTGGAAGAGTCAGATTGAAGTTGGTGGATGGAACAATCAAAATATTTGGACAAGTTCGACTTGTTCTAGACTTGAAGAAAAATATTATCTCGCTGAGTACCCTGGAATCGAGATGGTACACATTCTCTAGTGCAGGTGGAGTCTTGAAGATTTGGAAGGGTGTCTGTGTTATATTAGAGGGGTGGAGAAAGTCTGAGTTATACATCTTGCAAGGTTGGGCAGAATCAGTGAAGAAACAGTAGCATATATTTGGTACCGTGGTGGATATATAGTTTGGTACAATACCGTTGAGAATTGGATCTGGGTATATTTTAGAGAATACTACTTTGTCGAGTTTTGGGATATGGGTAATTCCGCTTTGCCATCACAGTCTGCGATTCCATTGTATTCAACGGCTAGGGAGAGATCCATTAGAAGTAGGTACGGGGATGCTGATCTAGATGAGCATGCTTTTGGAGTTGTTGAAGGTGACGAGTCTAGCAAGGGGCCTTCAGTTAAAGCATTTAGTGGCAATTCTGCTACAGGGTGTGTGTCGACCATGTTTGGTAAATTTTGAATTCGTTGTGAATTTTGGGAACTCGGGGGTTTGGTTCACTTGTATCTGTGTTTGGATATAGTGGAAGAGGAATAGTATTTTCGAGTGTTGGAGAGTTTTGGTTCAAATTGAAGAGTTCAGAGTATTTCGTGCAGTCGGACTTATTTTTCCAGGTGGAGAAATTTTGGAGCTTCGTTCGTTGCACCAAAATTTGTGTCAATGTGGAGATTGTTGGGTTTTGTGACCCAAATTCGGTTCAAATTGAGTCTAGGGTTTCGCGTTGTGGAGTATTGAGCTTGAAGATGTCAAAATAGGGTCCAAGAAAGAAAAAGGCTGATGACGACGCTAGAAGATCGCTCGACTCACGCTCGAGTAAGAGGAGCAAAATTGGAGCAGTCCCGCTTCTCGGTCAAGCGATTGGCCGCGGATCTTTTTCCTTATTTTTCGATTTTATGCGATTTTTGACCAAGTTTACATATTTTTGGTTTATTCTAGAATTTGGACATGTCTCCTATAAATAGTAGGCTCTTCATTCAGTTTATTAGATCTGAAGTTGCAGAAGTTGTAATTTTTCTCTCTATTGGTTATCAATAAAATAATCGGTTCCTCTGTCAATTTCTTCTTCTTATTTGCTTTTCTTTTATATCTTGTTCTTAATTATCAATTGTGCGATCTATACTTCATATCACGTCATATCATCTCATCCTCGAATTCCTAACAGATAAAAGCAGCAAAAAATTATGGTTTAAAAAAATGATATAATTCGTCTCTGAACAAGTGGAAGTAACGTCAAACAATAGCAATGGATGAAAGATATCTCATGTAATCATGGCATTTCCTAAAAGCTCGAGCAGTAAAAACACGTTAGAAAATAGAATGAGGTAGAGTTGAATGGATACCTAGGGGATTTGTTTATAAGCATTTTAAGCTTAGCCAAAAATTTCAAACAATTGAGTTTTAACCCATTCAAACAATCTGTGAAATGGCACCGGGGTTCATGTTTATAAGCCTTTTAATTGAACTTAAGGTTTGGGACCTAGTGCTATTTCCATTTTAAAATTTGTGCAAATTATATAATATACTAAACATACTGTAATATAATAGTATAATAAAAAATAGATAAATTACTTTCCTCCTTAAACTAATTCCACTAAGCCCTGTTTGATAGGTTATTATTGTATAGTTAGTTTAAAGACTTGTAGCTCATGAGCTTGCTCATTGTACTATATAAGTCCTAATTCCAACTTCTCTCAATTCCTCTCTTGTAGTCATAGTTCAATCCATCCCAAATAGACTATAAGTTCTAATGATTTATTGCCATATATTTTTTGTCTAATTAAGTTCAGCATTTTATCCCTGCAGTTCTTTAAGATACACCTCTGCTTTAGCAGTTATTCTAGAATTTGTTTTCCTAGTCATAACTGAATATTACTGATATTAATTTAGTCGAGAAACTCTTCGCCGTCGTCCGTGTTATTGTGACCACATACGTCTGCCATTTTAATGGGAAATCAATGCTTACACACCATATATTACTTGCACATTTCCGTGAAGAGGTTTGTTTAATGACTCATGTATTGTTAGCCTGTTCTTTCTACAAAATTGATTCCAAATGCTTATGCCCATGTTTGATAAATCGGGTCAACAACTTTTATCCACTTTCTGAATTCATTACAATGCTAAGGAGTGCTTGTTAGTGAGAAAAAGGCGAATAATTTGACATTGCATTTGGAAATCTACTCATACTTTTTGCAAACTTGTTGAAAGCACTGTGCATTTCACTCTAACGGATATTGCCAAATTCATTAGAAAATGTATGACATCTAAAATAGGTCGTTCGAAACTTAGTGATTTAGTTATATTATCCATGGTATTTATAATTCTCTAATTTTGGTTCATGTGTAGAGCTGGTATTATGATTTTTCTTCATTTTTTTTTTTCCTTTTCTGTGCATCTCTTTTGCTTGAGCTTTGACCAAGTTTTTCACTCTTTCATCGGTCTCCCTCAGGCTCAATTTCTTCAAACACGAGATCATCATACGATTTAATATTCCTTTATCTAGTTTTACTACATGAGAAATTTACATTACTATCTGCGGTACACGGTATCGAGAACGAGCTTCAATAGTCTTCCTGGATAAGATCTGTTGTCCAGACTTCATTGGCTCTATGATCAATTGCTTACATTACAGCAAACTTCTTTGCATTCCTTCTTTTTGGAAATTCGACTATTGATGATGTTTTAGCCCACTTCGACTCTGACATTGTCATCCCATATAGTTCTCTGCTAAATGATACAGTTTGCATCAGCTCTATTGTTCACCTCATGCTCGCTTTTGTGCGCCTGAATTTCTATGGCCTACTCTTCCCATCTTCCGTGCCTTTGATTATAAATAATTTTCAATTTGCAATGATCACTATGGGGTTTCTTTCTATGGTTCTCTCAGGTGCAAATTTTATTCTTAGCATTTGTAATGCTTTTCATTTCACTGGTGCAGCTGCTGCTATTTGTATATGGATATATCTTTCCTGCTGCCATGGCTCTAACGCAAGTGATTCGTTTTCATTGCAATCCACCGCAATCATTTTATGTTATTTTTTATTTTCCACTGAGACATCAAACATAGACAAGATTGTCGCTGGTTTGTATTGATCTAATCAATTACATTTTAGTCACTTACTATACACAGAGAAACATATCTCGTCCAGCACCTCATTGTTGCTTCCTTTGTCTTAGGGATGCTCATGGAACAGCTACAAAGAAAGACAAGCTCTTGGCTGCTTCGATGATAGGTCTACCAGTGTTTGCTAATTTGGTGGCTACTTACAGTGATGCCTACACAATAATCAAGAGAAATGCATCTTCACATGAATGATTCCTCTCGAGATGTCGCCATTAACAGATTCTCAAGTCTCGACTCTCTCTTCTCTTGATGAAAAGAATGGAATCTTGCGTAATATTGATCTATTTCGTCTCAGAAAGAGCTCCATTACAGCAAAGGCGTTATAATTTGAGAATTTTGTTCGTTGTTATATCAATTTCGGCAAATTGTTGCCTTTTTACATTATTATGTTTGTTTCGAGTATTTCAGACAAATTGCTCCCTACCCTGTTTTATCTACACAATGACCTCATAACGTCCTATATGTTCTATACTTTTCGAATGATCCAAATTGGCTACTTTTTCACTTGTATGTGCATAATAACAATAAGGATGTCATACCATATACCGATGCCTCTCTAGCACGTTATCATGAGATGGTATAACTTTTATAGGGGCATGATCTAGCAGGCTATTACTTTATGCCTTTTCCTAGCATTACAAACTGATGTACTTTTGCATTTCTCATATGTTAATGAAACCATTTAATAAGTTTAATAAATCTCGTGCCATTGGCAGGTGGTATATTCATAGTTGTCAGACTCGATCCGGACATGGACCCAGATAATGCAGCGGGTCAATGGGTTAGTGGTTCAACCGACAGGTCATTGCATAAAAATCTACAAAAAAAATTATAAGTATAAATATTTTTAGGGGCAAAATTAAAATTTTTAATTTATTTTTCACTAATTATTTAAGTATATAAAATAATGTAAAACGTTGGACCAAAGTTTTTAAAAAGAATATTTTTATAAAAACTATAAATGATTCGTTAGATAGATATAAGTTATTGCATACAAATATTACTAAAATACTTTAGTTCAAGTGGTGAAAAATTCATTATTTTTTTAGAGATCCAAGGTTCAATTCCCTTGGATTCAAAAATTTTGTAAGAGAATTTTAAAACTCAATCAAACCGGTCAACTGGACCGGGTAAATCGTCGGTTAATTCGGTCAAAACTTGATTTTGATCGAGTCAAGTACATTTTTATAAAATTAATCTGCTCGGCCTTGTCACAGGTCCGAGCCGCCAGTTTTCTGGATCGGGCCGGGTTTTATAACTATGGGTATATCTGCTAGAGTTTATATTCTGGCTTTAGAAAATCTATCTGTTTGTAGCACATCAACATAATTTTCTACGCTAATGTTAAGTACGGAGATAAAGTTGAATGCTATGACCATATACAGTTACTTATCCTCCATGGTTAAAGGTATCCACCACGCGTGCTTGAATGATTTTGATGCCATGTCTCACCAGTCATCTTCGATCCATTATCCATTGAGCGAGTACATGCGCTGCAATTAACCTCAAAATTCCTTAACAAATACTTCTCAGACAACAAACTGCTGCTAATTAAAAACGCGTTCAATAATAATGAATCCAATAAAGCACTCATTTAATATGTTAATATTAGGTTCAAATTATTAGGCACTTTACCAACAAATCACAGAACTTTAAAGCATCAGAAATAAAGAATAAGAGAACATAAGAAATTTCGCCCTAAGACAAAAGGTGTAGAACATGAAGTTCCTAATCCCATTTTGAGCTTCTCACTGGAAGAAACCACTATATTATAACCAGAACCAAAGAAATCGTCCAAGATACACTTTTTGGGCACTCAAAATGAATCACACAAGATTACATCAAGCATGCCTTTCGATCCATACAACCACTCACTCAAGAACACAACACTCAACAGTAAATAAATCACTCAAAATGTATCATTTCTAATAGTATGTAAAAGATCAAAAATAAGCTTTCTGCCTTTCGAGTGAGAGAAAGAGATAAGAGAACTACAAGAGCCACTCAGTCACACGGAGATGAATAAATGAATTCGCTCCTCAAACCCTAGGCAATGAACGGTATATCAGAAGTAACCAGAAGGTAAGCCATCCAACGGTATTAGGGATGACACTTGGCGACATCCGATGCCTTTTGAAACCCACTAAAGAAGTCACACTTTGCGAAAGAACGTTTTTTGTAAAAAATAAAGGTAGCATACACCAATTCAACAAAATCGGTCAAAGCATCCAACCAATAATCCAGTCAGCAGCATAATCACCATCATTGTGCCATTTTATCTCCACATAAAAAATAACCAGCTTAGCATTGCAAAACGACCGAATAAGTAATCCAAGATCTAATTAAACGAAATTAAAGTATACAGACTTGAAAATTAACTAAAACGAACAAAGATAAAACTTGGGTTTCCTATATATATATGTTGTAGGTTCAGAGTTGGAACATTCCAACATATTTCTTGATCAAGAAAGCAGTTCTCGTACTTCCTCTTTGATTTCCCTCTTTAGATTATTGTCTAATATTGCCATAAAAGGATTTGGTAGTTTTCAAGAAAGAATGTTATGGCTTCTTAAAAACACTCTAAACGATGCACTTGCACCGCCGCAACATTGCTGCAGTTAAAATGAATACGAAGACAATTTAACGACTGTGGTGTATAAAAAAAATTTGTCTTATGCCAAAAGATATATTTGAATCTGTGGTTAATCAAGTAATTTTACTTAGGGTTATTTAAGTAAAAAATTAATTTAAATTGGGGTGTAATTAGTAAAATATGTGGTGGTAATATAATATCCTTGAGATAATGATGATTTAACTTTTGTTTTCTCCAAACAATACAAAGTTAATTAATCCTTCCTCTCCCTGCATCCAATTTCCATAGAATTTTAAAATGGCATTTTGGTGATAAAATTGAAGCAAATATTGTTGGGAAATAAACAAAATATCAGAATCGCTATAATACCACTTGTTATGAATGTAGCCAAATAATTAAAAACAAGAATAATATGAACAAT
Organism: Fraxinus quadrangulata; assembly: GCA_903798255.1. NCBI lineage: Eukaryota > Viridiplantae > Streptophyta > Magnoliopsida > Lamiales > Oleaceae > Fraxinus > Fraxinus quadrangulata. The sequence goes on from CAIGRB010026826.1 coordinate 32,413, forward strand.
ATGAAAAATAATGAATCGTACAACAACTAAGATTTATATGGAAGAAGAAGAGAATTTATTATATTAAGAAACTAAAATTGTCATTACAAGATTTAATTCTTTTAATCTAAATATAAACAATTCTATCAAATTTCTAATATATACAACAATGATCTAAATTGTTATCCTGGGTCTCCAAAGAGCTTATGCCTTGTGAAGTATTTAAAGGAGCCAAATATTGGAGTTATGGATAAAGTAGAATACAAAATTGCGTAAAAAACCAAACAGGAATAAAATTCCTCCCGCACAGGTGGCGTCACCCACCCGATGCTGGGGAGCCGGCCTTGCTATTCCCAAACAGTGCTATCGCCTGAGGTGCCCAGCCCCTATTTGTCTCATTTACGCTTGGCGCCCCGCTTGTCCTAAAACGTTCCAAACATATTTGTATCTATTCTAAAGTTCTTTTCTCATTAAACTCACAATCCATGATAAAATTTGGTCTCTTATCAAATCGACTTTTCAAATCAACATTATCAAAAATTCCTCCATGAATCAAACTTCCAAATCACTTGGAATTTAAATAAAACATAACGAACATGATATCAACCTCATTTATTTTTCAGTTACAGATTTTAATTGAGGAACGATGGGGAGCAGTGTTTCTTAAATTATCGTTATATAGTATATCTAATATATAAACATATTTGTAGTATATTAGGGAATTTTTTTATTTTATAATGGGGTAATTATGATTTTTTTCCCTTTTAATTTAGTGCACCCAGAAAAAGCCCAATACAAGTGTACAACTACTCGATGGATTATGGATTAGCCTAAGGGAAATTACAAAAAATCAGGGGTTTAAAGATAGCTTTTTAAAAATTAGGTCCAAAGTTTATTTATTCAAAAGTCAGATAATTATTAAAACCCTAACCCTAATTTATCACTCTCAACTCCCTCGCCTCTCTCTCGCGCCTCACGTCTCCGTCCCTCTCCCTCTCCCTTCCCTCTCTTTATTCTCTCTCTAAACCAACTCGTCGCCGTCGCCCGTCGTTATCGCCCAGCCACATCATCGCCCTTAACTCTCTACCTCGCTCACTTCTCTCTCTCTATTCTCAGTTCTCTCTCTGTCGGAAAGGACCCGCCGGACTCGAAGCTGTCGGAGTGGAGCCGCGCGAAGTAGCCTGACACCACCACCACCATCATAGGTCGCTTCATGCCATTGCTCATTCTACTCCGACGAACACCGCTTCATGGTGGTGATGGTGGCCAAGACCGCATGAGATCTGTCGGTACAGGCCACAGCTACGCGAAGCAGATCTGCAAGAAATACCATGGTTTTTGTTACTGTCGTGGGATGTTGACCGTTGTTGGCTGTGGTTAACTGGTTATGGTGGTGTTTTGTCGAGGCGGATCTGTGTGTTATAGTGCAGGTGGCGATTTTCTAATCTATGTGTGGGTAGTTTTCTATGGGTGGTGGTTGGTGGACGGTGATGACGATGACGATGGTTGTGTAGGTGGTGGTGGAGAAATGGCAACTGCAACCTGAGGTAGTGGTGGTGGCGACGGGTTTTGAATTTTTTGATGGGGGGTTGTCGTGTGACGAAGATGGTTGAGATTTTTTTGGTGGGGTGGTTGTTCAAGTGGTGTAGATGGTGCTGGGTTGGGATAGGAGTCGTGGGTTGACGATGGTACACATGGATGTGGCGGGTGAGGATGGTCGCAGGTGACCGTAGTGACGATGGCAGTGATGGTGTTGGTTACGATGGTACTGACCTACATTTGGTGGTATGTGACCAAATATTTGGGAATCTGTGATCAATTACTCAAATGTGACCTAAAAATATAATAATATGTTACTCAAAAATAATTTGTAACCTACTATTCGGTGGTATGTGACCAAATGTTTGAAAATCTGTGACCAATTACTCATCCGTAACTAAAAAATTAATAATATGTTATTCTAAAATAATCTGTGACTGACTAATTTAAAAATATGTGACCTCGAAATAATTCGTGACCTATAAATTTTTTGATTTGTAACCTCGAAATAATATATAACCAATTAATTTTAAAAATTGTGACATGTGACCTATAATTATGTATATGTGACTATTGATTACATAACTATAGCCTTACTATATTTAATTAATAAATATATTTAACTAATTAACTAAAATTTGATTTTTGCACTAGTCAAACTTAAAATCTAATTTTTGAATTGTGCATAATTAATCCCTTACTTTTCAATTCTTCCCTTAGCCTAACCACGTTAAGCCGAATACAACTACTACGCCATATTTTTGAGTGTTCTTAATAGGGAAAATTACCCACAATCCCCACCTTTAATTTTAATTTTCAATAATATTTTTTTAATCAAAAATCAGGTATATCTACCCTCATCTTCCAATAAACCAAACTCTCCCTTCACTGACCTCTCAACGAAGTCCTACATCGTTATCGGGTGGCGTCACAACTCTCTACGCATAGTAGAGGATATATCCAATATTTGAAGGTGATGATGCTACAGTTACATTTGAGTATTGGAGTAAGTTTGAGGTGGTGGAGTGGGCTTAGGGCTTGGGTTTCATTATTGTCTGAATTAATGGTTTCTTTAACTAGCATAGTTATTAAAATCAGATTGAACTAATCGGTCCAGTCTGTTGATCTGATTCGGTCCATTCCGTTGTATTAATTGGTTCGTATGCTAATGGACAATCAAGAACCGGTCAAATCGCTTTATAATCATCAGAATCGGACACGTTCATAGAAAATCGAACTGGTTCAATCCAAAGCAAAAATTTTATATATATGTTAGTATCATTGGGTTGCCATTGTGGCCAAGCCTTCCTTGCCTGCAAAGTGGGCAAGGGTATGAATCTCACCACTGCTACACACACACACACACACACACACACATATATATATACACACACACACACACACATTATTTGAGTTGATGGTTGCAGCAATTTGGGTGGTTTCGGTGGAGTGGTTGTGGATTAAAATACATGGTAAGATACAATTATGTCATTTTGACTTTAATTTGTAACTAATATAGTATGTGATCGCAATCATAAATCATGTATTATTTTGATCTCTACTTGTTTAATAAAATTTTAGATCACAATATTTTATCATAGGTTACAAAATATCATCATCTAATTTAAAAAAAAAAATTACAAGTTTCATATTTTTTTAAACTATATTTCGAAACTTCTTAGCCCATGTTTGAGTTACGTTAAAATTTTCATTATCATTCTTTTACTCATTTTCAACCACAATTCTTCAATAAAATAATTTTTTTCAACACATCAATGACTTTTTCTTCTTTTTTAACCACATATTCTCCATCAATCTACTATTCCAAAATGTATTCTTCCAAACAAATTTGCTCAAACACACCTATCACACTAGTTTATCATAGGGTAGAAAATGATTTGTTGTTTCCATTTTCAATACCACTTTTTATGAGTGGTGTATCACTCACCATATAATTTTGAATCTAACCGAAATAATTTTTCTAAACCTGCAGCAAAATTAATATTGAGAACACATAGCAACAGAGAGAGAGAGAGAATGAGGGAAATTATAATTGTTCATATAGGTCAAGCAGGAATTCAGGTGTTGGGAGCTTTATTGCCTTGAACATGGCATCCAGCCCGATGGCATGATGCCAAGGTATACCACTTTATATATCTGTATGCGCAAGCAGCTTCTTTAATTTGTATATGGGATTTTGTTTTGGTGGTTTTTTTGTTCGCTCTCAGTTACTCTTGAATTGTACGAGTTCTCATTTTCATGCATAATGTTTTGTCGTTTTGCAGTGACACCTCGGTGGGTGTAGCATATGATGCTTTCAACACCTTCTTTGGTGAAACTTGTGAGAAAAGAAGGAAGAAGAAGTATTGCAGCCAAGAGAGAAAATTAATCTGCTGTGTATATCATTGGATTGAATTAATTCTGTATAAAGGAGTGATGTATATATATGCATGTTCTCTATCAGCATAACAGAAAAGGAAAGCTGTACAACTCAGCATAACAACCAAAACAATAGGAATCAGAAGCTTCTAGCATTCCTAGCCATGCTGATGACGTGCAGCGTGTGAATTTGGTATGGATCCATTACTTGCATTGCCAACTCTTTCAGCATTTGTGTGCTGTGATAAAACTGGTGCAGGGAAGCATGTCCCCAGAGCTATATTTGTTGATCTTGACCAACCGTTATTGATCGAGTCAGAACACGGACTTATCGCCAGCTCTTCCACCCTGAACAGCCCATTTCTGGAAAGAAAGATGTTGCCAACAATTTCGCCAGAGGCCATTATACAGGTGAATGTGAGAACATGTTTAGCATTTTCAGCAAATCACTTGATAGTATGCTAGTCAATATCTTCAAAAAATTTGGCCAGTGCCACTATATTATATATATCTAATTATTTGGGTTAATTTGATTGTGATGATTAACTGCAGCGGGGAAAGAGATTGTTGATGTATGCTTGGACAGAGTCTGCAAGTTGGCTGATAAATTGCACAGGTTTGCAAGGATTTTTGGTGTTCAATGCTGTTGGTGGTGGTACTGGTTCTGGATTGGGTTCTCTTCTTTTGGAACGTCTGTCCCTGGACTATGGCAAAAAGTCTAAGCTAGGCTTCACCATCTATACTTCTCCGCAGGTGCTTAAAGTAACATTCCAATAGTTGCTTCAATCCTCAACCTACTAAGATATCATGTTTTGTGCAATTATGGGCTTTATGGCAGTAAATCTAGTTTTTCAGTGACCATTCATGGTTGTAATTCTCCTCTTCAAATAGCTGCAGAGCACTACTTTATGGATATATTTCGAAATTTTGAATGCTTAGGTAAACTGAACTTGAACACTCTCCGATAAGTAACATCCTGTGTGGACTTGCAGATACGGGTGTAGGTATAATAGCCCTCAATTGTTCTACATGGCTCTGACATGCTTTTGATATTAATTGCAGGTGTCAACTGCTGTTGTGGAGCATTACAAACAGTGTTCTATCAAATCATTCCCTTATTGAACACACGGATGTGGCGGTGCTACTGGACAACGAAGCAATTTATGATGTTTGTCGGAGATCTCTAGATATTGAAAGGTCCACCTATACCAATTTGAACCGATTGATTTCTCAAATCATATCGTCCTTGACCACTTCTTTACGATTTGATGGAGCCATTAACGTGGATATTACTGAGTTCTAGACTAATCTCGTACAATACCCTCGTGTTCATTTCATGCTCTCATCATATGCCCATGTGATCTCAGCTGAGAGAGCATACCATGAGCAACTATCAGTTCCTGAGATTACTAATGCTGTATTCGAGCCCTCTGTGGTTGGGCTACTGTATTTGTCCTGTCGCGCTATTGTATTTTGTGTATTAATGTTTCTTACCTTGGATAGGGCATTGTTGAAATCGTTTTGCAGTATAATGATCAAGTATTCAAACAACTGTGCTTTTACTTTTGATATAGACCCTCTCTCGTATTGTTTGGAATAAAGAACATTATTGAAAAAATGAGGACTCATTAACTGAAATGAAAACACAGTTAATATTTACAGAATGGAGGCAAAAGCTCATAACTTTCCGGTCAAAATGCTGAACACAAAACTGCCCTACAAGATTTTTGGGGCAACGAAAATGCTCCCGAACGATTCATAAACAAGTGAAAAATTCTTGAACTATTCCTCGGACTGAGAACTAAAGAAATTGATAGAATTTTACTTATAACCAAACAAAGCTCAAGCTGGAACAGTTGAATGTCTTTAGATATAAACAAGCAGCTTCTGAAAAATGCCTTTCATTCTCAATAATTACAGGAAAAAAAAAAGAAGGGAAAGTGTACAAAGATACTGCTTTATGAATACAGTTTTGAAACCATTACACTAATGTAGCACACTAATAGTTACAAGACAACCTAACAAAGGCACAATATCTGCTTACTAAACATTCAAATAGTAAAAGGACCATGCGATAAAACAGACTCCAAATCAGAAGTCTCCTTGAGATGTCTGACGTCTTTCCCATGTAGATGAAACCAAATATTCAAAATCTTCAGTACTGACAGACTGTAGTAGGATCTGCAGCAATCACACACGAAAAATCAAATAGATTACTAACTGGCAGAGAATAATAAATAGCAGTTTGTAAAGAAAAATTGGTAACTAAGCCCAGTTTTACAAATTGATTTGCCAACAGCCATTAAGGGAGGAGAGAATTCCAAGCTCTAGCAGAATAGAGACCTAATAATTATCATGAGACATGCAGTACAACAATGTTGCAACATAATTTCCTACAGAAATGAATGCCAAGCATTCAGTGGGCTAAAAAAATACTATATTAATATTTCCCTTTTTGAATAAGCAAACAACAACTTAGACCCAATTAGCATTTCGTTTGATCCTTCTTGACAATCCAACCACATTTATATCTGAAAAAAGTGCATGGCATTTGCCATAGGACATCTAACAACGCTAAACAGGACAAAACTGAGCATAATCAGCATATACGTTATTGAAGAAAGGAACGAAAAAATGAGCCATTCTTTCAAACCAAAAATGCCACTGGTTGGATAAGAAAAACTGCAAATGCACAAATTTCTTATTTTTCGTATCTATAGGTGTAGAAAGGTACAATGGCATTAGTCCATCAATCACAACCATGATCTTGGTATCGTAAGCCTTCAGATGCAGAATCCACCCTCTCCATGTCTCCTGAAGTCCAAGATGCAAACACAAGTTATTCTCCAAAAGAAATGAACAATCAAAGGTCTGATGGGCGATCACACCTACCATGGGGATCCATAAAATTGTTGGCATCGGTTGGTAGCATGGGAAGCCTACAGTAACTCTCCAATAATTCTGAAATGGCATAGAAGCGGGAGACTCAAAACATGTCAAACAATACTAATTACAATCTTTGATATGAAAGTTCCACCCAGACACCTGCTGTATATATATGTGTGTGTGTGTGTGTGTGTGTGTGTATATATATATATGCATGTATTTTTATGTAGAGAGGAAAGAGAGCAAAACCAGAACTACTGCAGAAATCAGCTGAGAAGTCTGTGAAACCAGAACTTTGAGGAATTTGTCCCAAAAATCCAAATGATGAATCATTTCCATCCAAGAGCATGTCATTTAGGGGCTGTGCACTCGGCTCGATGCTAGTGAAAGATGATACAGATGCATCACCCATCAGAGGACGTGATTCCATTAAATTGCTATGTGGACTCAAATAGAAAGGTGAACTACCAGCATAACCAGCTTCTGTTTTGACTATCTTCCCATTCATTGCCTGTGCCAATTCCACGTTTGAATGCTGACCCAAGAACAAGTTTGGCAAAACACCTGTCTTTCTGCTATGAGCAGATATATCAAGAGTTTCTTGCACACAAGACTGGATGGATGATCCACAATTATTGAATGCATTTGGCAGCTGCATATCCTCTGTAGTCATATAGACATACTAGTTAAACTCTGTAGAACAGGAAATATACTGCAACCCACTTAACAAGTTCCAATACCACAAAACAACATGCAAGGAGAGGGAGGACCATTATAGTCACAGATATTTTATACTGGATTCTTAGTTTATAGATCAGAAATGTGCATACTAGTGAAATAATATATCTCAACTTTACTAAATAGTTTGATATTATCATATGCACCATAAAGTTGAGTAATTTAGTAACCAGATTAAGTTTTGGGAAATTAACATCGTAAAAAGAACTCCACCCTAGACCACAGTAATTTACTAATATTTCAAAACTAGGGAAGTCGTGTCACCAACTTAACTTAAACATATCTAAATCTTCCAATACTAAGACAATCCTTGTGCAATTTCAAATGTTAAGAGTTGCCCTAGATCAACACTAGCAAATTCCATCTATTAAGAGACATCTCTGACTGATCATCCATGAGACCACACAGATTCTCATTAATACTAATCTTGTTCATTTTACTGTTCTCTGTATCACTAGTGCAAGACAGGGCAGGCACTAGGTTGATTTAAGTCATATACCACCCCGGGTGTCTGCCTTTGACTGCAGCTTGCGGCACAACCAGCCTTCGTTGTGATTGTCTGCATGCCTAGCTACGTCCCACCACTAGGCATGATAACTAGCTCTTCCCATAACAATATATCATTTCCTGCCATCAATCACCACTCTCTACCACCAACAACCAACAAGATCAAAGACAACCACTTCTGGTGAAGAATCAACCATTCTTGAGAGAAGGGCTGTTAAAGATTAGCTAGGGACTCTTTCCTTATTAATATTCAGTTAATCAACATTTTTACTAGGTTTACAGTTAAAATAGAGGCTTTCTTAATGAGGGATGAATGAGATTTAATGCTTCATTGTTTCTAGCATTTTGTTTATAATTTGACAATAAATCGTAGTGGTGGTGTGGTGGGGATGAGTTGGGGTTGGGGTCGGGGTTGCTTGATTGTGTGTTTTTCATTTATCTTTTGAATTAGATATTCTAGTCATATTAGCCAGAATGGATGGATATGAGTTGACAGGTCCTCAACCGATTTCTCAACAGAACAGTTGACATCAATATAGATCTAAACCAACCCAGTAGCCACCTCTAAGGAGCATCCTGCATGATGAGAAAAGGGTACGACAGTACAGAGTGCTCAAATGAGCACTACAACTTCTTCTCCATGGGGATGGGAATGGGACTGGGACAAAAACAATTATCTTAACCATGAAATGCTGCTGATTTAATATCAATGTTTCCTCTTGTCAGAGGATCGATTTATAATACTTTATGCATGTTCTTTGAATTTGATGGTCCAGAGCAATAGAAGTACTAATGAATGTGCAGAACGTATTTACGATAGCAAACTTATCGAAATTGGCTGAAAGGAATACCTTGGTAGACCTGAAACAAATAGAAAAGTTATTTTTTCCATAAGAAAAAACTGTTAGAGAAGGGCACAAAATCTTTCAGAAGGATCATTGCTAAGATAACATCAAACCTTCAAGACAGATGACTAGTTCGATTATCTTACAACATTCCACTGGAATTGATTTTTTTTTTTTTTTTTTTGGAACCCACTGACCATAGCAGGTCCCAAGAATACAACTTATCATTAAAATACATGAACCTACAAGTATGCCTTCAATAGCTTCGGTGTAAAGTAATGACCTATAGTATTTATCTTGCCCCCAGTGCTGCAAACCTGGCCACTGCTTATTTCCATGGAATTAAGTATAGTATCCCCATGAAATGACATTTGTTATTTTGATATAGTAATGTTGACTGGACATGGGTCGACGCATTCTCAGAACATTTTCCTGTGAAGAAATGGTGGAAACGCTATAGAGAAACCTAGATACTATATGGATCCCTTTACGACTTTTTTGTAAACCAAGAAACTAATTTAGGCAAGGCATATGCAAAATTTACCCACACTACGACTAAGAGAGAGAAAAACAGTCGAAGCACTTCGAAGTATTTTAGAAAGATGTCTTACTTGGTGAAACATGAGATCCATTAGATGTGGGTACGGAGGCCAACCCAATTGATCCTGTTCGACACATCAGCTCCACCTGTTCCGAGAGCAACCTGTTGAATTCATTGATCTGTTCCTTCACCAACAACTTAAGGTAGTAAGCGTTGAAAAATTCTGGATTTTGTTCTTCAAGCCTCCGCCAAACTGGAAGACAGGTAGCAAATTATACTAGCTATAGGTGACATAATTAGAAATAAAAGCCCTATGAAAATGCAACGTTATTATAATACCACGTGAAAGACATGATTAATTAAGAAAAGGGAAACAAGAATTCTAAAGACATCATAATAAATAAATGAATGAATGAAAAGTACGCTTTTAGATGAGATGTGTTAAGCTTCGCTCCTTTGTGGGGCTTAATATTTTCTTAGAAACATGCTCTTAATGCAACATAATAAACGAATGATGGAACCTTTTAAATCACCTTCCAGTGAAAATAACTTGCATTAGAAGCAAGTATTATACATTTAAAAAACATATAGAAAGGGAAAGTCAGTGAATCTTTTGAATGGCAAGTCAAAAATGACTTAACTCTCTAGGAAATGCTAGAAGAGAAAATGATGCAGTTAGCAATGACAATGGGCAACTAGTCAAGTATCAAAAGCAGAAGAACACTACTGTCCTGAATGTTCAAAGTTCAGGAACAAAATGATTGTTGTTGCAATTTCAACCCTCAACTTCAATAGATCCCCAAAGTGTCAAGGATGCAAATCAGTTAAAAACACGAATAACAAAACTACCTATATCAGTAAAACGAGGATCTATGTTGTCCTGCTTGATGAGAGTGTTCACAACTTCTTTTTTGTTCATGTAAAGCTGGAGACACCGTTCTATTCGATTTTCCACCTGAAATATTCATAGATCAAAGGAATAATAAGAAAACCGACATATACGTCCAATTTGATGTTATTTTATTGTTTCCATTCTCCTTATTGAAATGAGGGTAAATTTTGCAAAAAAAAAGACAACATTACTATTTTTGAATGTAGGAATAACATATAAAAACCCCTCAAAACATAAATATCTGTTCAAATCAGACCAAGTGTAAGAAAATATTTTTGCCATTACAAAAATCTAATAAGAACTTGCATGATTTGATCTCAAAGTTTAACTGAGGAAAGAATGATCCTCTCTTATTACTTCTCAATTTACTTCATTTTGGCACTACAATTCAACAATGCAATACATTTTACATGAAGTAATACAATAGAATTTTTATGCTTTCCTACTCCATCAACTCAGCTTGTATGCCAAACTCTATTATATGTGATTAAGTCATTGCTTTCGCAATCTATAGCTGCCCTTAATCTTTGAACAACCACTATACTGATCATGGTAACAATAAACTCACCTTTTCAGAAATAACATTTTTTTGCTAATTCTCAGCAGATTATACCCACCTTGGCATTCCAAGAGGAATACCACTTCCACATTTCTTTTTTTTCATTTTCATTCAAATACAATTATATTAGTCTATTCATCAAAGTTCTGTACTTGAAATCGTGTATGGTATTTCAGTAAAACAAGATGCATAAGAAAGCAAAATAGTAACTCAGACTCGTTCAAAATGACTCATTCCAAAAAAAAAACATCATTTTATCATGGAAAGAAATCAAATATTATCTATCACATAAGCTCAATGATTTTAGAAACCTAAATTTATAATAATATTGACTTGTGAAAGGATTGAAGACAATCCATTGGACAGTTAGTGTAAGAGAGTGTCATGTAGGTGTTAGCAAATGGATCGCGATTACAGGCACCTGGGAGAGTGTTATTATCTAGTAAACAATTTTCCTCTTTGGATGTCAAAGAAAAACACCCCTTTCTTATCTCGAAAAAGAACAAGAAAATCAATATAGCTCAGATATATCTTTAATAATTCTAGGGAGAGTGGTCCTTCATTATTTTGGGAAAATCAATGGCAGCTATTTATTGGTAGACTCTTTAGTTAACAGGGAAAATCAAATTAGATTAATAATCAAATCACTAATAAAGAATAAAATATATGTTATCACATAGCTTCCATTAAACGTTTAACTTAAATGAAAAGGTGCAAAATATGCTTAAGAAAATGTTACTCTGTCATTTATGAATTTCGGTTGAACAACGCACATTTTCCGGCTGAGAAATAAATGAGAATTACTTTAAAATAATTATATTTAGAAAAAAGGAAAACAGAGATGAGGTGACTTCAAGACAGAGATTATCCTACAACTACCTTACATAGAGTTGGTAGGCACGTCAAAGGAACTCTGATGTGTAAACCAGAACTCTGATGTGTAAACCATTAACGTAAAATGCGTTTCACCCTTTCAAAAGTGATGGTCAAATTCAAACCAAAAGCATTCATCCCTTCTCTTTTTTGCCATCTTAAGTTTTAATGCAACACGCCTTTTTCTTTGTTTACCTTTTCTTCTTACACAAAATCAGTAGTAGTTAACCAGCTGATATATATTAAATAAAAATTAATGAACTCAAATGCTTACCAGTTTTATATCCTGCATCGAAATCTTTTTACACTCCACATTAGACATCTTTCAAATTGCAAGCTTTCTGTGCACTCGGAGAAATATAAAACCAGTTTCTTTCTGACACAATTCGTAAGCCGACACCTATTCAAGGTCAAGCATAGTTTTATCATTAACAAGACTAAATTTGAATATATATATTTGTATACTATCTAACAACTTAAGATTTTAATTGAGGTGGTTCAACGTGATATCAAATCATGCAAAAGACCTGGTTCAAGTCTTGCCACCACATATGTCCACATGTAAGGCATTGATCAAAAAATAATTATGACGTGCAGGTAAGGGAGTGTGTTGCAGACTGAAATTAAATAAATAATTGCATCCTCTCTATAGCAATCTAAGAATCAAATACTGGCACGCGACAGTCGTTAAGATACTTCCACAAGAAACTGCTTCCGTCAATATAATACTAGCCGCTTGCACCTGACACCACCCACCGCCTTTAAGAAATCTTGATCATTTATTCCACTAGTTTCTCTCCACTCAAGAAACAAAAAGAAAGGCAAGAAAGAAAGAAGCCATTTTTCCTTTTCTTTTCTTAAGGTTTGGAGGTTATCAAATGAATGAATAACGGAATAGCCAGCACATACAATAAAAAGATTCATTCTTTCTCCAGAAATTACAGAGGCAAATTACTATTTGTCCTAATTTAACTAAATTTATTCAATTTATGATCGAATATCTTTCCTTTATATTCCTTTATCCCCTTTCCCTAAATAAGTAAAGGGTTTCAAGTTTCAGAATTAATAACAACAAAGATAAATAATCGATCAACGAAAAATCAATAATTTAATCTGTTATATCCACAAAATAAAATTCTAAACAACAGCAAAAAAAAAAAAAAAAGGAGAGACTCCAAGAACGATTATACTCATGTAATTCGCTGTACGTAATAAACATAAACAAAAACGATACACCCGGTAAATAATTTAGCATGAAATCGAAAAACCCAATATGATAAATGCTTATTTAACAAAAGAACATGGATCAAAGAGCTGGGCCGATCAGTTTCTCATATTTTTCACTTACCTGATTTAATTGAGAATTGAACGGTCACCAATAAATGAAACTGAGCTGAAAATGGAAAAGAGATTAACAGCTATAAATGAATCTGTCGATACAAAATTGCGGAGGGTCTGATTTCATTTCATGCAGTAGAAGTCTAGAAGTGATCGATTCAAATGTTTCCTCTTTTTATTGTAGAAAGGGAAAGGTGAGGTGATGACGTGGCTAAATACCCATTACATGCGCTGCTTTGTGCTTTTCATTCGTGTAATTCCACTTCCAATTTCGCTTTTTTTCCTCCTATAATTTTAAATGAAATTTTATTTTATTTTATGTGATTAGTTGTTTTAAAATCTTTTTTATGCAAAAATATGTTCTATTTTTAAGTTAGAAAATTCAATAATATTAGATAACAAAATTTCGAGATATCGTGAACTTTGAATGAAATATTGATCATTTTTACGAGTTCTTTTCGGAAAAGTGTGAACGTGTAATCAGCTGCTCTTTAAATTTCACATAAATAATTGAGTGCCTTCTGCTCCTTTTGGTCTTCTCTTTTGTGATAAATGAATATTTAGAGGTTTTTGTCTTGTCTAATATAGATTCAATAGTTATATGTCTTGTTTAAAGTTATGCATTTAATGATTCTTAATTGCTTGCACTGCATTATTAATATCGATTGCCTTTTAAGAACTGTTGTTAGGTGCAAAGCAAGAGTTTCACATTCAACCGTTTTTGAGAATCCAAGAATTCCATAAATTGAAGACAATTAGAAAATTCGAACTTTTTTCCATTTTTCAAATGATTCTTGATAATTCAATGTAGAAACTGAAGTAGTGTGATACAAACACGGTCCTCATACTTTTTCGGAGAATCTAAAATTCTGCTACAATCTGTCGAAAATATTATCAGATCAGATCACAAGTCAAATCTCAAAAAAATTAATCTAAGTACTGGAGCAGTACATTTGGCAGAGCATGGAAATATCCCAAAAAGGATCATTTGAATCATGGATGTTATCCCAGTATTCACTTATGCCATTCGTTGCATAAAGTGATGCCGAAATCTGTCTTTCGACCTTCATACGTTCAAAATCAGGAAATTGCTCATCATTCACCGTCTCGCCAACTCTTTTTTGTGCCTCAAAACCAAATGGATTAATCTTATCAAAATCCATCAAAAAAGCAGAAGACTGATCGTAATTATCGGAAGAAGTAGGGAAGCACATTTTGTATCCTTCCGTGAAACAGCTCAAATCCGGCTTATACGCATCCTCAAAAATGACCGGGTTGGACACACAAGCTGGAGAACTAGTTTGAGAATTATTAAAACTGACACTAGTACAATATTGAGAACTAGTTTTGGTACTAGATATAGTTTTTGGACAGGTTTCAACGTTAATATTTTTTCTGGTAGTACTATTTGTGGAAGCAAGAATTGGAGGTGTGGTTTTATTTAGGCCTCTCTTTTGATTAAGAAGGTTTCGGATTTTCAAAGAGAGGGCTGGATTGGAAGGGGCGTTATTCAAGAAATTAGTTCGCGTATTTGTACCACGAAGAAGGCAAGCAGCTTCATCGTAAGCCTGAGCAGCCTCTTCAGCAGTGTCGAATGTCCCGAGCCACATTCTGATCTTCTGAGTTGTGTTCTTGATTTCTGCGACCCATTTGCCCGAAGGCCTTTGCCTCACCCCGACAAACTTTTTTTTGTTAGAACCCCTATTTCTTGATCTGTAGGAATTAGTAGTACTATTGGCACCTCTATTTTGGAACTGAAGTTCCATAGTACTGGGTTAGAAAGAAGTTTAGTAATGATTGACAGAAAGAAATAGAGCAGAGGGAGTTTTTATAGGATGATGATGTAGTATGTCTGTCTTATGTAGTCGTCTGGTTTTAAACTGAATTTGTTCCTTGTTAATGTTTCACTGATTTTTCAATGTAGGAGTGGATGGTTTCATTAGTCATGAGTCGTCAGCATGTCCAATTATCTGGAAATGTTTATTTGTGTTTTTGTGATGCATTTCTGCAAAGCACGTTCTTCGCCTTTTAGTTCACCTTGCAGGGGAAAATTGCTTATTCTTAGCTCTCATTTTCTTAATTCCTCAGCTAATTCACACAAGAAAAAATAAACCAATAGTGAATATTCATAAGGGATAGATCTAAAGAGTCGAGTGTATAAAACATGTCGAAAAAGCCAAAAATAGTCATCTCGGTAAAGTCGAGCCTTAAATAAATATGTATACCATAAAGGACATGTAAGGCTAGACAAGAATTAATTATAGTTAAAATCTCAAGTCAAATGTACATTTTTGTCATGATGATATCATCAGTTGGTAAGCACAAATATTTGTTTTAAATTCATCACTTAGTCAGCGATGAACGTTGAGTTGCAAACACGAAGGCCTGCCAATCCTTTCTTTTTTTTGGTTAGTTATTTTTTTATTTTTCAAAATTTTAGCTGCTTAATTCAAAGCATGCCATTTGGATAAGTTGACCCTCTTGCAATATATTACAATAATCTCGATATCAAAGAGGTAGACCACTACATTTGGTGGGTAAAAACAACTACAAAATTGCATCAAGCTAATATGGAATCTAATTATACATGCTTTAAAGGAATCTTTGCTTCCATAAACTACCGAAAATGTACTTGGGTACATGCACAAATACTTAAAAGGAATTAAAATAATGGAGTCAAAATGAAGATATAGGAAGTTGTGGGTTGTTGGAACAGTTGAACACATTGATCGGGTCACAACATAAGACTGTTGGCAAGCATTGTGCCATTACAATTCCAAGTTTTTCATCACCATTAGGCTTAAGTGTCAACTCAACCCGGTCGAGTTGAGAAAATAGTGGTCAAATTGACCACACTAAACGTATATCAACTCGATCATTGTCGAGTTGGAACAACATAATCACAAACTCAATCCAATTCGGTGTGTCAAAGTATCATCTACATGAACAACATAGCATTCGGCATTGAGTCGAACTTTGTGCATATTCATGTGCTTTCCTCAATATCATATGCAGATTCAAGTGAAGAAAAGCATCTCAACCCTTTGATTAATTTATCGAAAAATGCACATAGATGTAGGAAACACATCCGGGATACGTTGTACGACCATTTGTAGCAAATACCAATATAGGTATTAATTAAAAACCACAAATCCCAAACAAACAAAAAAATCACCATGTACAAATAAATACTTGGTACTATAAAACAATCCATAACGTGAAAAACATGCCTGGATCAAAACTGCAACAGGAATTGCCACTGAAAACCTCAAATCTAATAATTGACCAATAAAAATCTCACAAACCACAAACAACTTAACCCTCACTCCCACCCCCTCGCTCTTGCTCTTTTATTCTCTAAAGCAAGAAGGGACGACAGCTTGTGTTTTACACATTCTGCAAACGGCAGTCCATATTTTACTTGCAAATGGCATTGACACTTGGACAAAACAACCAACAGGAGGCTGATGCATAGACCTTATGCAAATGAATGCTGTGAACAACTTAAATGAATAATTAACTAACAAATGCATGATTAGCACCAAAAAGCAGTAACCCACATGAAAAAAATGTTGTCCCCTTGTGCACTAAGATGAAAGAATTGACTGTAATGCAAGTTGCTGCTGAGGCTGCAAGGATGACCATGTAGAGGCAAGAGTTGATGGTGGTAGTGTCTGTTGAAGCTGCCTCAACAGATTAATTATTCGACTAATAGTTTGCTCTGTAGCAAGATCTTTACCTGCACATAGAACCTGAAGCAGAAGAAAAAGTTGATAGTCAAATTGCAGTCTCTACGAACAATACACATTTCTTTTGAGGCAAATGTTCAAAGATAGGAGAATTCTCTGAACATGCAAGACCAAAAATAAAATGATCAGAGTTTCGGAGAAAATTCTCATATATTAATGTCCAAAGATCCCCTAGTCAGGTGGAGGCTAATTAGATTGCAATAATCTCTTTTGGAATTAGCTCAATAGAATGCACACTTAGTTATTAACTGGTCATATAGTGAGAACTGACCTCAGCAAATACGGCAACAATTTTGGGGAGATATTGATTGTTGGGACCCAGAAGTTCCCCATCGGACCTACAAGAGGAAAACCAGGTCAATATACAGAAGTAAGGATCGTTAGCAACAAAGTCTGAATTCCGACAATGCCAAATCAGAGCAGTCTCAATCACCTACCTCTCGACCATTGAGCAAAGCTGCTCATGAACAACTTTTGCTTCGATAAGATCACCCTTTATAGGTAAGCAGCTCAACCAGGCAGGGACTACCTGCTAGTAACATTCAGGCATAAAAGTGCAGGAATTAACAGGAGATATAAGCAAATGAAATATACACAGAAGACAACTCTTCCAGAATGATTTGACATCATTTTTCTCAAAAAAAATACCATCACACAAATACTTGCACGGCTTCCATTTACATATTCACACAGACGCAAACAGCAGGAAGTAGAAAAAACAAAAAAGGAACAAGATAGTATGATTCGCTACAGAAGAATATTCAACAGTAAACTGTGTTAAAAAATTGCAATGATGTCAAAAATGTAGACATCAGGAAACCACAAGCTGTGAAACATTGAGCATCCAATTTTCGCTTTAGAATTGCAATTTTGCAATGAAGAAAAATGCAACTCCATTATTCTGGACAACTTCATGCTTGTGGTTCAGATTCATCAAATCTAACCGAGGCCATACTTCAATCACAAAAACAGCTTTATCAATCAAATAAATAACCAGCAAAAATAAACCACCTGAGCTGAGTCAATGCCATCACGGTGAAATTGGCATATCTTTCCCAGAGCAGAAACCGCATTATCATATGCCATCACATTATCAGGTTGCATAGCATTCGGGTTCCCGATAACCACGTTAAGCCTCGAAAGAGCCTCTAAACCACGTAATAAACAAGGCCAATTAAAGAATACAAAGCTGAAAATCTCCATGGTGTAAGACTATGAAATCACATATACCTCCAACAAGTGGTTTAAACACAGAGCCACCGAATTCTGCACAAACACCAAGCCCATATACAGCAGCCTGAAAATAGCAATGAGGCAGTTCAAATAGATTCAGAGAGCATTAGCAAACATTAGGTCAAAATACTTTGCTGTGAAGTTTGTACAAACCTGTCGGACATCTGGACTTTCATCATTGCACGCTTCCAAAAGAAAAGGAAGATAGGTATCATAGTACCTGGCTCACAAAAGAGAACAATTGCATTAGAATTTCGAAAAGTGCAACCAAATTCCAGAACATGCATGCTAAGCAAGCATACTTTAAAGCTGCTTCACGGCACTGCTCAGCTACATCATCGAATATGCAAATTGCAATTCTTCTCTCTTCAGCTGTTTTATCCTTTCCCTAGAAGAAAATCAAGATTAGTGATGATCGGGCAAAGAACAATGGATAAAAAACCGAAAATATTGTTCAATTTTCCAATGCAATTCTTTACCTAACCATTGGCCCCAGGCAAAAAGAAAAAAAGATGACAGTTGCAAGGGGAATGAAGAGTTAAAGCTTACCCACATAGGCATCACATATGATGACAGTTCATCAAAGAAAGGTAAGAAAGAAGCCTTGAACGTTTTGATCAAAGTTCCTAAGATTTCACCAACCTGAACAATTAAAGACAGAAAAGAAGACATCCATTAATCTTCCACTTTTATCTGATTAAAAAACTAAATACATGGAATACAGACATCATATTTGGAAAAATAAATAAATAAATAAACTAACTTGATCAAATAAATCTTCTTCTTGCTCATTTTCCTCTTCAAGCAGTTCTCCCTCCTCGGCATCAAAATCTTCAGCTTTGGATCTCTCAGCTCTCTCTCTCTTTCTACTAGAGCTAGCTGTGATCACATGTTTTATCTCTTCCACGATACTTCGAACCTGGCTTTCATCTAGAAGTGGTCCAGAAATCTGAAACAGATAATAGGGAACGATGAATTTACTGCCAACGTCAAACATGTTAAATTCAGAAAAACAGCAGCAACTAATTAAGCCATATTTGGGGTCTTTGCTCGAATATTTTTCATCACTTCATTCTATCCATCAAACATCAGCCAAAAGATCCAATGTAATCAAAACATCAAGCCATATTAATTTTGGGCCATTCTATTCCCTACCTTTGCCCTCTCGAGCACCTCTAACAAGTTATATTAGGAATGTACTCTATCCAAGGGGACTTCTTTAGGTCAGTCAATCCAGGAAAATGATTAGTAAAACATAATCAACAATCAGATTGCTGAGTTTATAGAATATAATTTGTAAAGCAAATGATACTGTGCAACCAGTTTTTTTAAAGAGATGAACTTATTGAATTTTGTCTATTCCAAGACAAAATATTTGCGAATGTATTAAGTTTATTGTGGAGTTGTTAGGGTAATGTTAAACACAAGTCCGAAAGAGAAGACTGCAAAAGCAGAATAGCACAGTTGCAATATGCACGTGCAATTTAAACAATATATTATCTACATGGTCCCAAGTATGATAAAACTAACCCACCTGCAGGCATTCATTCAACGCATCCAGCATATTCGCACATATTTCTGTATCAGGTTCCTGCACGACATTAATTCATATTGTCACTACCAAGATATAAAGCACCGTAATGTCAAGATCAAAGCTTTGCATATGCCATTCATTTCTTTAAATACAGGTAAACACCACCTTGTGTAAAGCTTCCACTAAAGCAGGTATTACATAGTCAGACAACTGCTTAACATATGTGTCATTACGGCCCTGAGCCATCCCTTTCTCTACAGCCAACTTCGCAGAACGTAATAGCTCCGGCATTGCTGAAAAAAAATCAATGTTTAATAGCATGTAATAGCAACTATCAATATGTAAACAAGGTAAATTGTCTATACTGAAACTTATATAACCTGAAACAGCAGCTTTCCTGACTTCCTCGTGGAAATAAAATTTCAAAAGTGGAACCAATGTTGGGGCAACCTGTACCACATAATAATGAAGACAACTTCAAATTCTGATTAATAGTCAAAGTTGGAATACATAAACCAATGTATCTTCACCAACCTGATCAATCCATGGGTAGAAACCTTCCTTTAACTCATCAGCATAGCAACATAGCATATTGCAAGCTGTGGCTTTCTCCTCTAGGACACTAGTCTTGATCCCAATTCTTTTATCCCCTAGGGTAATGGTCTCCATACTGCAGTATTACATTTGTTACATACCATTAGGTGGAAACGATGAAAAACGAGAGCCACCTATTTCCTCTTATAATGTCCCATTCAATTAGAAAAGACAGGTAGGAAAGTGTCGTAGAATTGCAAACAAATCCAAAAACGAACATCATTATAATGATAAAATAGCATTATTCTTCCTAAAATATGGCTAATAGATGAGAGTAAAACGTAGACATTGGAAGTGTGATAACAAGGGAGGTACTTGTGGCATAATAATGTAAAAATCTTTAGTAATTAGACCGTCTAAAACTTCTAATCGTTTAAAGCAGAGCTCTTTCAAACACTAGTGAGAAAGAAAAATGGGTAAAATGAATCAGGCAAGGAACCAAGAACACTACATTTTAACTACAAGAGAGAAGAATAATAGTATAGTTTTAATTACCACAGAGAAGAATAATAGTGTAATTATTTTGAGCTAGAGATCAAAAGGATGATTTACCAGGTCGCAAAGGAAAGCTCAAACCTAATATAAATAATTGTACAAAGACCATAAATATGGTATGGTAATTTCATCCCGCACAAAGCAAAAAGTATTATATCACGTAACAAAGCAAAAAGAACGTCGAAGGATAAGAAAGGATATTGATTTTAAGAACAAAGAAGACCTCTCATCATCTGATTCATCGATTTCATTGTCTGAGTCGGCAGATGTTATAGTCACGTCAGGTTTCAGCTGAGCAGATTGAAGCAAAGGAGGCATGACCACGCTCATGTAAGGAAGAAAATCCTGTCCCAAGCACTTGCATAGTCTGGCCCATGCCTATAATAAAGTAAGAAGTATTATTGGAAGAGTTCAGATATGCAAAAATATAATAAAAATTCTGAATCACCAGCTTCCATGAATGGAGGCATACTTGTAGCATATAACTTGTAGTTGGATCATCTGTCTCCATTTGAGATCCTTGCAATGACATAAGCACTTCCATGACCTTGCACGAGAAGACAATTGAGAGATTAATGTGAAGATTACAATAGCAAGAAACATTGATCAGCAAAAGTTGACCAAATATTTAGTTCAAAATGAGCTGGGCCTAAAAAAATATATATATGTCGACTTTATAAAGAATAAAGGATTAAGGTAAGAACTAAAAGAACTCAACAAACAAACAACTAATCACCTCGTAACAAGAAGAAATATATTAAATTCAATAAGAAACACATCCAAAACTAAGTCTGTTGTTATTTACCTGCTTGGCATCCTCCTTGAATTTCTCCTTTCCAACCGCCATCCCAACTAAGCTAATGCACTCCATGGCTTTGGCACGAAGCATGCGGTTAGACTTGTCAGTAGCATTCATCAATATAGCTTTCAAGTACGGCATAACCGCATCATAGTATTTCTGGAAGTGCACCTGTCAATACAATTAACAGACTCAGTATACAGGCAAAAAATAGAAAAATAAAATTAACACTTACATAATAATTTCAGAATGCTGTACCTGCGATGAATCAGCAACTGAAGCTAAAGCAGTTAGGGCCCCCTCTTGCACCATTTGTTTGGAGTTCTGAAATCATATAACAAAAGCAGTTTACTAGAGAAACATGGCTGTATGCTCTAACGCATAGGCATAAACTTCCATGTAAATTTGTACGAATATATTGTATTTTCTCTGCGTTTGTACCTGTAGAAGTAGAAGCAACTTGTGCACTATTCCATCTAAGTAGGGCGTTAAAATTTCTGGGGTACAATTTTCACTGAAATTAAGCACGGCTGAGGCTGCATGTGCCTGTATAACAGCAACAACTCAAAAACGAACCGAAGAAACCACAGCTATGTCATTGCCACGAGATGAGGACAATCAGACAAATGTTCATTGATATCAGCATTAATTAACAGGAATCAACATTTAACAGAATTATGGTAGACAATATACAAGTTGGATAACAGATAGCAGGAACTACCAAAAGCCAAAGAAATATGTTTAGCATATTGTGCAGTCCTTATTCCTTTAATTTAAAACAATATGCCTTCAACCTCTTCCATAAGAAGTAAGAACTAAAAAGGGTACTCCCTTCATTTTAATTCATAATGACTTCAGAACTAAAAATCGCACTCTTTTCATTTTAATTCAGAATGACTTTCACTTTCCTACAAGATAACCTTAAGATTATATCCTTTGCAAAATGGCTTATCACATTTTAAAAAAATTTGCAATTTGTCAAGAATAAATGGCTGGAATGCATTGCGGAATATTTCTTCCTAGAGCAGCCGAGCAGGCACTTCTTTCTCTTCAAGATGGCCCACGTAAAGAGAGAAGAAAAGCACATACATACATATTGTTGACTTTTCGTAAAAACAAATCTAACAAATAAATCAAGAAATTTAAATTTCAATCTGGAATTGAAAGAATTTGTACAAATTACACAAGAATGTCAAAATTAGTGGTAGTTAAAAAGGAAGCTATCATGAGAATCAGTTAAAGCACAACAGTAGCGGAAGAAATGGACAAGAATGCACAAGAAAGACTAATAAAGATATAATGAACTTCAAAATTCCCAAGCATCGCATCAGTGAACTACAAGGCAAAATTTTCCTTAATGCTTGAAGCCCAAGATGATTAATTTACGCCAATCACATATATGCACACAAACAAATTACTTTATCCTTCAGTCACTCACATAATCTCATCACATCATAGCTAATTTTCTTCAGCCATAGAGTCGGATGCAAATCCAACTTATAGAAATAAGATTAAAAATGCAATAAAAACATAAAAAAAAAAAAACTTTCTGTCCCTTTAAGGGGAAAAAGAAAGTCAATATGTATTAACAAGGTGCTAATCAGTCGAGACTGTTCACAGCAACTAGGATTTGGTTTGAGCCAAACTGTCTATTTTTGTCCTATTTTACACTTACCACAATGACACAATCCAATAGAAATGAAACTAATAAAACAATGCATAAAAGATAGCTATTTCTATCATGAATAGAACAAAAATAAATTGATAATCAATATGCCTTTTGTAATACCCCAAAAATACGTACAATATATTATGAAGCATAAATGCAAGTTTTGAGATTTTAGGTTAACCTAACAACTTTAGCATTTTCTAGGGACATTGTGTTAATATTCCTAACAATTGGATATATGTGAGTTTTACATGAAAATTAAATTTTAATATTATTTTGGATATAAATTATTATCGAATTATCTAATATAAAAATTTTATTTAGATAAAACACGAAATTTGCACATATCCACGCTAGAATCTTATCATCATGTAGTTATAATTTTTTTTATATTCAAATTTCATAACAAGTTTGTTTGTTAAAAGGCCAATCTAAATTTGAATTAAGAGTCCTATTAGAATTCTAATTAGGTAACTATCCTTATCAAATCACGCCTATAAATACTCTCTTGTTGCTGCACTTCAATTCACGCAAATTTAGAGAGAGAGAGAGAGGCAGAGAAAAATGTGAGGAAGAGGGAAAAAATGGGAGAGAGAAGAAAGAAAAAGAAAAGAATTTCTAGCTCGTTCGAGATCCGTTCGCAAGAATTTTCAATCCTAAATAGCTCGAGTATACAAGCAATTTAACGAATAAGGTGTGGATTTCTATATGTGCCAAGTGGTATCGTGTTTTCACTTTAAGTAATTTATGTGCTATTATGTGATCCAAATTAAAGAAGGATCTTGTGGGTAATACCATAGAATATTATTATGTAGGTCTATACGAAAACCAACCATAGGGCTAAATACCATAAGTGGAGATTGAGAATGGGTATGACCTAAGTGAGAATGAGACGGGTTTCTATCGCACTAGAAAAGTTATGTTATGTGCATAATTTACTTACGTTTTATATTAAACTGTGAAAACAATTGCATGGAATTTGTCCTAAGTGTATTCGTATGCTCATTCTATATTTAAAATATTTTACAGATGCATGATTGATCGGTGTTGGAGATTGAGACTGCTGCCAGAGTCCGTATCACGGGATCGAGAACTTAAATTTTCTTTCACTATTTAGTATTTATTATTTAGTTCAACATTATTTTGCAATCAGGCTTTAATTTTTCAAACTCGATGGATTTATATTTCATTAGCGAAATGAATTTATTTGACATATTATGAGACTATAAAATAGCTTATTTTATTATGCAAAGTTCTTCAAATTCTTTATATTACAGTGTGTCGATCAACTTTTATAATGGTTAAAGGAATTATTTGAGTAACTCCGAGACATAGGTTTCGGAGCATTACACCTTTAGTCTTCATAATTGTAATTTATCTCTACAAATGTCTTGCGATTAAATAATTATTTCCAATTTATAAAATGGCTGACAAAATAACATCACAAAAAGTATGCAGATAATTAATATATGAACAGTAGAAGCCTGTCATAACAAACGCAAGCAGATCTAAAATGTAACAACCACTCATTCGCAAACAAACTAAACCTAGTAACTTGTTCACAGAGGTAGAGATCACTGAGCATGAATGGAAATGAGGAACCATTAGCAAATTTCCCTGAATTCTTTTGTAACATAACATGAAGTATTTCTCACTATGGAATGCTAACTTTTTTCAGTTGCATTTCCACAACTATCAGCAGTTATCACAACAGGCGAACATTAATCTCAAATAAAATGATGAGGAACTCGAAGGTTTCACCACTACCACTAATGAATTTTTTATGCAATATACTGGTAGAGAAATTTACATAAAGAAAATTCTCAAACATGGCCTCTAGACTATTATTACATGACATAGTTCAACATTTAGAACAGAAAGACAAAATCTTATGTTCCTTTACATTCAAGAATGCCCAAAAACATTTATAAAAACACAAGGTAATATAAAGATCACTATAGCATGGGCTTCATACTAAGCCAGGAAGCAAGTTCACATTCAAGGAAGAAGGAAATACAAGACGAAGTCAATAATATACAGTTACATCAAGTATTTGATAGAGAAACTAGATCCACAAACCTGTACTCGAGGATTTTGGAAATCATCCATAGCTGAAGCTAGAGCCGGAAGAACATGCTGATGGTACTGAACTTGCAAATCTGGGCCCAAATCAGTTGACAGCTGACCAATTGCATTAATTGCAGCCCATCTAACGCGAGGATGAGGATTTTGAAAGGAATTCAAAACCATGCTCACTATTTGTTCCAAATTTTTAATCATCGCCTGTAACAAGTAAATTGTGAGGAGCTTTCACAAATATAAAAAGTAACTTCCAAATTGATAGACAGGACCAATGAGCAAACAAACTTCGTGACTTCACTATACCAGAAATCAACAGAACCCCATGACATCGCTTTAACAAGCCCAACATCATCCCACATTATTGTATCAAACTCAAGACAGATTCCCACAAACAAACGAAGTTAATCAAGAGAAAATATCGAATCGATAGGAGTTTCAAGATTAGTTAGCACTTAACTTGCATAGAGTTTCAAGATTAAAAAATGTGGCTACCATGGTTTAAAAATGCATAGTGAGGCGCGCCTCGTGAGGCATAGGTATTGTGCCTCGAGGCGGTATTTTTTAGGCTAAAAATATGAGGCACACGCCTCATGGAGCATGAGGCGTGCACATTCCTTAAATTTTAATTTTTCAACTTTATTAATACAAATTAGAAAGGGTCTTCTTAAAAAAGAAAATGACCCATTTAAAAAGGCATTTTGAGCCCAAACAAAACAACAAAATACATATAAAACTAAACGATACAGTCATACAGAATAACAGCCCTAGAAATTGATAACGTAAGAACACAACAGATTCAAGAAAACTCAAAAGTCAAAATTAAAGAAGAGTATCGTCTTCTTCATATTCTAGTATGGCCTCACCTGGTTTCATCAAGTATGTTTTTCCTCTTTTCTTATTTTTTTCTTCTTCTTAGGTTTCAGTAAATCTTGCATGCAGTTAATTGCTTCATATACACATCTGAAAATTATAAATTTTATAACGAAAATGATTGGCTATCCAATGCTTTGATTTATATATATTCAAAAAAGGACAAAAGGAAATAGGAAAAAGAGAGGCATTGGAACCTACACTGCCATAAAGAAAAGACCATTCTCCTGTACACTTACATGTGCTTCTTCTGTTGCCACTTTTCTTGCGTCCAATAAATCTGCCTTATTCCCAGCAGTGCCATAACCATGTTCAATTTACATTTCTCTCGAAGCTAACTTTTGTAATGCTTTTTTTTTTTTTCGCTAAACATTTTTTTTATTTAGGTGGACTATATCTCTATATGCTAATGGCTATATATCATATTTATTATATGCTCCAACTTTAATTTTTTGTATTTTTGTATTATTTTATAATTATTTTACTTATACTTTTTGTTTTTTGTGAGGCTTACGCCTCAATCCGCCTCGAGGCTTACACCTCACCTCATAAAGAAAAACCGCCTCAGTACTTAGTTTCGCCATTTTAAACTTTGGTGGCTACAATAGACAATAACAGGCGACAATATATTACTATGGAATTAAAATTCGCATCACATTACTGTTGCATCATACATTTCTGGATAAGTGATATTACATCATGCATATACACATATGAACATCTATATAGGAAAAATAAAAATAAAAAATCTGAAGTTACTCCATCAAACTTATCCAAAACTACAAACCAAGTTCAAGATCTGCCAAATGTTCATTGTCATCTAGATTATACTACTAAATGAGATAACAAAGTTTTTAATTACCTAATGCATGTGGCACAAATACTGACAGGTACAATTGTAGGAGTGTGTATGGACTGTCATGCATATAAAAAGTATATATTGCCACGTAATATTTATCGGAATCAACAAATTCAATAAACAATAAAAATGCACTTCGAATAGAAACTTAAACCATTGTTTATACCTTTGAACAGCCCTCCGCAATTTGTGCAAGGGCAACGAGAGCCGCATGATGCTTTTGCCAATCTGGAGCTGCTAAATAAGCTTGCAACTGCACAGAGGCCACGGGGACAACTGTGTTCCCGCCAAGGGCAATCGCTAGCCTATCCAAACACTCCTGCCCAACACTGTAATTACTTGTCTCCCCAGCATCTTCATCCTCAGCTTGTGCGCCGTGCCAAGCAGGATCGTCATGAACATCCACAAGCATCTTCATCAAAATGGCAAAGAGCCTATCAATAAACTGAGGCAACTTGCGCATCATTCCAGGCGCCCTCTCACGTGCCTCTGCCAGAGTAATCACAAACTCTACTGCCAAATGCCTTGTGCCCTCTTCAAAATTCTCGGCCTCGGCTATCTGCAACATGTACCCTACCACGTCCACAATCTGCCTGCGTAGAAACCTGGGCTCAGTTCCAGCCAACTCTATCATCAACTCCAATGCTTCCTGGGCGGTTGCCTCCTGTCCGGCGTTCAATGCATCCATCAAGGTCCTCATCATCGCGGGCAACAAATCCTGGAATCTATCGCGATCATTTGAACTCGTCAAGCACTGAATGAAATTAATGACCGCACTCAAGGCCGCAATTTTCACATCAGGATTCGGAGAATTGTTCAACACATTTAGAAAGACGGTGTGCAAATCCACTATGAATGGAATTAATGTATCCCCTATGTACTGGGCTAATTGGGAAAATATCAAAAAAGCAGATTCCTGTAGCTTTGGGGAATCGGAAGTTACACATTGAAACATGAAGGGCAAAATTTCCGGCCACTGATTTTCTGGGAGAAGCGATGAGGCGAGTTCCGATATGGTGTCGCATAGCTTTTTTATGATGGATTTGGAATCCTCCCGCTGAATAGAGGAGAGGAGGATGTTCTTCACGGCTGAGCGAGTCGCGTCACTGAGTTGGGGCCAGATGAACGAGTCGTCCCGAGTCAGCTGCTTCCTAAGAAGAATGGTAGACATGGCACGGGCCTCATGATGAGGGGATGACGACAGGAGGTGCGCAAGCTTGAGGGCTAGCGAGTTGGGATCGGTCTGCTTGAGCAGATTGAAGATTGACTCAGCCTGGGATCGCTGCTCGTTTGAGGAGGACATCAAATGGGAAATTAGGGTTTCGAAGGGCGCCGGGTCCGGCCCCATAATCGCCGCGAGTTGTGCTTGTTGGAACTGAGTTGACTCGGCGTCCATCCTTGGTCGGTGGCTAGCAAGTAACTAGGGTTTTAGATTTGAAGATAGCAGTTTTCTGCTGTGTGTGTTTGGTGGTGGCACTCCTCCTCTCTCTCTCTAAAGTATGCCTTTCTCTCACCTACAAACACACACTGAAGGTGTGTACCTATATGCTTATATAGGGAGCACTCGCTGAAAACACAATTCGCGCCTCCTTGGCGTATTAATTTTTTCCCCCTTCTTATTTTAGGATTAGGATTATTTATGGATGAAATTATGATTGAGAATGTACAAGAATTGAAGAATGAAGTACAACATTCTGTAGCAGTTGACTGCTGAGAAATAAAATTGGAGTTGGAGGGATGGTGGGGCTAATTAGGGCAAAGTAGTATATTATGGAGAGATTAGGCTAAGCAGTCCAATTCTAGGGAAAAAATTGTGTTCTTGAATATTGATTTTTGAAAAATATGTGATTAGAAAATAAGATAAAATTTTCGATTTACGTGTAAAATTATTTTTTATTGAAAAATATGTAATTGAAAATTAATTTTGAAAAAATGAATTTTTGATAAAACGCGGCTCAAACAAGGTATGAGTATTTAGATAATGTATTTTGGATTGTCTCTTTTTTCTTTTTTTTATTGGAAGGGAAAATGGAAAGAGGTGTGAAAGGAAACAGGAGTCAAAAGTTGGGCTGATATTTTGTATATACATATCCTTTATATCTGTCCTTATTAAAGTATAAAATTTTTTAAAATATATTACTTTCAACCACGTCACATTCTAATATTATTTTTATTAAATTCATTCATTTAAAAAATATATATATATCCATATCATTTTTATATATCTATCTCATCATAATTCATTCGATCATTTCATATATTCATCGACACCATTTTTATATATCCATATATCCAC
>CAIGRB010026860.1:7794-22676 GCA_903798255.1 Fraxinus quadrangulata
TTTTTTCTCTCTCTCACAAATTTTCATTTTTCCACACAATCACTCACGCACTGTATTATCATTAATTAATTAGTCTTGACTACATACGTCTTGCATAGGATCTTGGTAAAGAAATTAAATATTGATGCAACAGATACATTTAATTGGAGATTCTATGAGCACGAGATGAAAGAGACATAATGTCTTATCTCAATAGGTAGAAAAATGAGGGCTATGTTGAAATTCATTATCTCTTTAGCAGGGCATCAACACCTAATCATCGAGAAACCTTCAAACGCAAAGTTTAGAAAAATAAGTTTTGAATCAAATCAGTTAATATTATTTTTATCACCTATCATCATTTCAAGTGTTTTAAGTTTAATATAACTAATGGCTAAGAAAAATAATTTTTTTTTTATATATTTACGCTATCATATAGCCAATTATACTATGACACGTGCATTGTACGTGGTCTTACTAGTATACCTTAAATACATTAAATGATTCATCTTTATGTTTTAATAGATAAACATAAGTATACTTAGGGCAGATGAATGTAATAAATATCTATTACCGTCTCTTGTTAGCATGTCATTCAATTCACAAATATCACAATGCACAAGTTCAAGTAATTGTGATGATCTTTCTACACTATGATATTGCTTTTTAATCATCTTAGATTTAATGCAAGTTTCACATTTATCTAAGTTATCAATTTCACGTGATATCAATCCACATTTAACCATTCTTTTTATAGTACTAATAACTATTTGTGCTATATAAATTATATAAATCAATCATATAAGCAAAAAATTTATTTTTATTAGAATCATCATCAATACTAAATAGATTGACCATTCATTCACTCGAATAGCCTTTACCAACAAAGTACTCATTTCGGGTTAATAAAAGTTTTCCTGACTCAAATACAGATTTGATTCTCAATTTTTCTAAAAGAACCCAACTTGCTAAGTTTCTATTCATGTCTGGTACATGAAGAACATTGATCAAAGTAATTTTCTTTCCCAAATTGAAAATGATATCATTGTTCCCATTGCCAATCACTTTAGATCATCATTCATTTCCCACTTAAATCTCTTATCCATCAACAATGTCATAATAAATTTTGAAAAGTGACTTATCATAACAAACATGGATTGTTGTGCAGGTGTCATACTACTGACCCCTCGAAACTTTGCTTTGGATTGTATTGTAGTGATTTTGCTCATTGTAGCAATAATCTATTCGATAAGTTCACATTTCCCTCCTTTTATTGCTTTTGATGCATACAATCTCTTGCATAGTGTTCGATTTTCCACAAACATAGCAATGTCCTTTGGACTTATTTTTGAAATTCCCTTGATCATTTTTAGGATCAAGATGCTTTCCCTTCTTTTTGTATTTGTTGGAGTGATCAACATTGTCTACGGCATTGACTTTTGATGAGCCATCATAAGGACTTTCGATCTTATTTTGTGCCCTTAATTCTTCCTCTATGCGAAGATGATTTTGTATATATTCTAAAGAAAAATCTTCAAAGTTATGAAGAATCTTCTTTCTATAACCTTTTCAGGTTGGAGGCAACTTAGCAATAATTGCTCTTACTTGAAATGATTTGAGAAATTCGATCTTCACCGCCTTCAATTTATTAACTATCACTTGAAGTTCATATACTTGAAGCAAAAGAGGTACATTATCAAGCATTTTAAAATCAAAGTACTTAGAAATTAGAAATTTCTTGATACCTTCCTCATTGATTTTGTATTTATTTTCAAAAGCTTCTCAAATTTTCTTTGTCGAAATGGTGTTGGTGTACTGATGGTATAAACGATTAGAAAGAGCATTAAGAATGTGATCGCAACAAATCAATTTGCACTCTTTTCTTTTCTTTTTCTTGACCTGTACTTTTTCAAAATCTTCATCGGTTGCTTAAACAATTGGTTCCAAACTTGGATCAAGCACATGAAAGATCTTTAACACCATTAGTAGAAACTTGAGTTTGTCTTGCCATCAAGTAAAATTTTTCCATCGAACCTATCCGAATGAACCAAGTCTTGGTTCATCAATTTGATAGTTGCAATTGTAGTTTTTGTCTCTATCGCAGTAGGAAAATATCATTTGAAATTGTTGGAAATAATACAATAATCGAGAGAAAAGGGGATGAAGACAGAAATACAAAAACCAGGAATGGAATAGTAAAATTTGAACACGAGATCAAACGTTATCCTCAAATGATATTTGCTTCATCTTTAAATGCTTTTAAGGATTTTTGGTAAATAGTTAGAATGATTAAACAAGTCTTATGAGGAACATCAAAGCACTAGTATTTCTTCAATATGAACAATGTGAAAACTTTGAAAGTGTTTGAATATGATTTGATGATTTGGAATAAAAGAATGGATTTTCTCGATGTTAATTCATCATTTAAAATGGAATACTAACTCATATTTACAGCATTCAACTAGTACACCACGAAGTGTTAGAACAATTCATGAAAAGTTGGAATCCATTCACCAAAAGGCACCAAAAATAAAACCATAAAATCAACCATAATGACTAGTTTTTATAACCATGCGCTGGCTGTAGCCATTTTGGTCTCGATAAATGCAAAGGTGTCCCATGCGATCACGAGGACATTTTCCCCATGCGTTGCCTAATTTGTGTATCCATTTTTCATTCCCATTCTGGCCCAGCCCAACATCAAAATCAACATTTTGAACAATAGATCCAACATAAGGAACCTTTAACCAGTCAATCTCCCTTTTCTATGGCCTAAGCGATTACTGTAACGGTAGATAAACATGGCTTCAACGATGGATTTTTCTTCTAAGTTGTATTAGAACTATATCACTGAAATTTTATTTTATTTTCATAAAATTGAAAAATCATTTCAATTCATCGGAAAAAATTCCCGTCACTTTTCGTCTGTTTTTCAGGCTGTGTAACTAAATGTTGTAATATAAGGAGTACCATCTAGTAAAACTTAAAAATAAACAAGATATGAAGATCAACGACAACTAGGGTTGTCATTTCCACTAAGACAAGACCCCCAAGTAATCTAGCATAAGCTAGACTATAGTGTATCTCAATATTCAAATTAAATTGCTTAAAAAATACATATATTTGAATTAACTTGGGATCAGTGCCCACGCAAAAAACATTGACTATAGTTTTGGCGCCACACATTTATGAAAATTTGTTATGTGTCAAGCTATTGATGAGTATATGAATTAATTACTTGCAAGTGATCTGGATGCACTGAAAATAATATTTAAATGAATAAACAAATAAATAAATGTGCGGTCTCCATAGAAGCTTAAGGTTTTAGTGAGATGGATAAGATCGAATTAAATTCCCCTCGTTATAACTTTGATAGTAGAAATTGAGTAGATGTCATAGTCTTGCATTTTTTTCGTCTGTGTTAATTCGTAATTTGGTTTTGTGGGACAGTACTCGACATTCTCTCTGAAGTATTATTTAATTTCTTGCTTGCTTTTATTAAACTAGTAGGGCTCCATGCCAAAACCCTTAACTTTTACAGGGCAACTCGATCGCCACACTTATCTTACTTCAACTTTTTCTTCAAGAATTGACCAGATTATTTCATGTAAAAACATGCAGGACTTGAAGAGGTAGACAAAGAATGTTATGGAGTAGGAAAAAACAGTGGAGTCGTGGACAAATAACATCTTAGTCTTCAAACATCATGTGATGATCGAAGAAAGTACGTGTTTGGGATGCATTTCATCCAACTGAAGTTGCTAATGTATTGCTTGCTAAGAAATCGTACAGTTCAAAATCCAAGTCATATGCTTATCCCATTAATATAGACCAATTTACAACTAATTGCTTATTTTCAGTCATTAAGTTATACTAATTTAGGTTGTCTGCTCTTTTTTGTTTAAGTTGTTTTTTTTTTATTAAGATTATTTTCATGGAATTAAAATAATTATCTAGCTGGAGATTCCATGCACGATGCTTCTTGAGCATTTTGTATCTCTACTAATGACTTAGGAGGTAAAAGACGTGCTCGGAAATGTTTGATATAATGGATTGAACAGTACGAACTGTAAGTCTCCATTCCAATAAATAACTAATAATTATCGTATAAATTTCTTTCCAAATAAATAGAATAGAATTATATATGCGTTTAAACTTCCAGTTAAACATTTAACTAAATAGATCCTAAAGTCATGAAAAATACAATAAATAAAATCTTAAGCGCTACGAGTCATCAGCACTATATATTTCTACTTTTCGCTGGTGATTCACAGTGAAAAGGAGTTTCAGAGGTTGAATTCAAGGCCATACGGTGATGTTTTAAAGTCAATTGTAGGACGGATTTTTGCAATAGAACCAATCAGCTAGCGTTCAATGGGGGAAATCGGTATTGATTTTTTCTTAGTGATTGGAAAGGACTGTGCCTCGGTATGATAGGGCAACTTTCCAATTTCGCTTGGCATGAGTTTTAGTGTCTATTTGATAATCAATTTATAAATTCAATCAAAGTCAAATATTAATTTCAACCACTCGTCACAATTACTGCTGAGAAATAACTTCCCAAAGTTTCAACTAAAAACACATAATTACGAGCTTTAACTCTTGTCCGGCGATATATTAAGAATCCATGGAGTTCAAATCCCCAACAAAACATGCACGTAGAGTCAAACATCAAACAATTATCATTCCTTGATAAAAATTCCTACAATCTCACCAGTGACAAAACAGACACTTCAACGAGTTTTACGCATTCAAATTTAAGAAGGAAAACATTTCTAGCACACTTGAGAAAAATGCAACGTTTAGTGGCATGTTTGGCTGGAAAATCATAGTTTGGCAAGTTGCTCTATGTTAATGGGATAGACCATATTCTGGTTTCCATTGAAAGCATTCCTCCCAAACAAGATATTTACTGCTGCTGTTGGGTGAAATGCATCCCAGAATATGAACATGTTCCTGTCTAGACATGGCATTTGGAATGGAAGACAAGTTATCTGCCCTCTGTTTCTCCCTATTCCACAGCACCCGTGATTTACATCATGGAATCCTGCAAGATAACGATGAAATTTAGTAGTTGCTCTATTATGTGAGGTGGATTAAATAACACGGGACACTAACTTTTAACTTAAGAATGATTCTATTTCATATAAATAGACATCGATGAATGAGAACAAAAGCTAGAAAATTTCGATACAAAAATATTGCACGATTGGTCTCCAACCTTATGATATAGTCACGATTTCGTCCCGACCTACAAGTTTTTGTTGCGTCGTCGGTCCACAATGAACTTTTGTTGAAAATCTCAATAGAAATTAAATTAACTCAAAATATATTTTTCTTAAAAAAAACTTTCTTTGCCTTCTCGAAGAACTTTCCCGGGCCTAGCCACCCTCCCGCCTCCATCTAGGGCCATCGTCACCCAGATAACCCTTATGTAACACCCTTATATTTGAAATGATGTTATAAAAAAAAAACCCATATTTGAACCTAATTTTAAACCACGCATTCTTCAGAAATGATTAAAATAATCCAAATTCTTAAAGACGCAAATTAAAAGGAACATACCATATAATCTAGCATTGGCCAGAAGATCTTGAAACATATTTTTAACATCGATATAAGAAAATTTAGAGCCCGGTAGATTAGCGCTAAGCTGGTTGATCATGGCCTTTGTGTTGGTGTTGAATGGAAGAACGAGTTGATTCACTTCCTGTGAGCACATTCCATTTGAACTTTGGGCAAGAATGCTTGGGATGCAACCCATCAATCCAAGCCCTGCAATCACAAATTTTCGAGCTCCAAGATTGTATAGTCTCTGCATTTATTTCAAAACATAAGTCGAGAATCGAGATAATAAAAACAAGAGAAAACTTGGGCCATTGCTTCCCAACATTGGCCTAGCCAAATGGGCGGTGGAAACTGCCCCCACAACATTTTACGTAGAACTTTTTCAAATTTTTTAATATATACACAATTCACGTATATTTTGCTCTTTCAAAAAAAAAAAAAATATTCACCCTAGTGGCACGCTGATCCAAGAATCCGAGTGAGCTAGGGTGAGCACATCCAAAGTATGGAAAAATAAAAATTCCGGCGGAACCAACATGGGCAGACGCTATGGCTCGTCGGGTACTGACTCCGCCCGTGTACCCCATGTTTCTAGTAAGTTAATGTTCAACGGAAGGATTCCATCTATTTATCTTTAAAAAGTTAATTTTTTCTTAAATATGATGACAACAATGATGCAAATTTTGATGTTAGATTTCAAATAAATAAGTTTGATACCGTGAGTTGTTGGGAGTACTGGTGAACCAAAAGATCTGCATATTGTTGAGCATTATACTGATTCTTAGTAGGATAATTAGGCATAAGGTAATTGTTGAGGTAGTCATTGCTGCCCATCCCAACAAAAAATATACACCTAGCAAGAGCCTGAGCCACATCCGGGGCACCAAGATTGTCCGTAATTTGATCGAGTGTGTTCTCGAAGTTTCGGATTTGCTGGTTGAATGGAATCCGACCAACCTGACATTGAATGTATAGTTAAGAGTTAGATTCACATCGATTAAAGACAAAATAAACAAATAATGTGTAAGTGTTTGCGCGACTCCTTGTCTTGATTGCTTGTAATATTATGGTTGTTTAACTTGTTGACTTCAAAAGTCTAACCGTCTAGCCCTGCCCAAGCTGAATTGAACCAGGGTTTTGTGGTGAGTTGGGTCGACCTCGTCTCGTCCCATAATCTCGTCCAATGGTGGGTTAAGAAGGATCAGTATTAATTATTTTAGTTTTTTCATTCAAATCATCTATTTTTTAGTCTGTTCAATCCATGAACCGAAATCTGCTCGACTAACTCTAACACTACTACTTAACTTTACTACTCTTATTCAAAAGAGAAACATGCTGCATGTACAGATACAGACAACCTATAGATACTGACAAGGGGGGTGAGTGGGTAATTTTTTTTTCTTTTTTATTGCGTGGGACCCACCCTCATGTGAGAGAGTGTAAGAATTCTGTAAATTAAACAGCTCTGTACAAATGGATTAAGCCTTCAAAAAACAACCAGAAATTATGTGGTTCTA
Source organism: Fraxinus quadrangulata (assembly GCA_903798255.1). Classification (NCBI taxonomy): domain Eukaryota; kingdom Viridiplantae; phylum Streptophyta; class Magnoliopsida; order Lamiales; family Oleaceae; genus Fraxinus; species Fraxinus quadrangulata. The sequence continues at coordinate 14,859 of CAIGRB010026860.1, forward strand.
TATGGTTGTCTTGCAGCCAAAAAGGATATAAATGGTGGATAGTGGTAATACTTAGATGACATGTAACTTTTCATTGCTAGATGTACAAAAAGATATACACAAGATCCTTAATAATTACGACCGACGTTAAATTAGTCTACCCTCTTCTTTTATGACAAGTTATATCGAGATCTGTCATTTCCCAAAAAGGGGAAAAACGTCAAATTAAATGTACTCACAAAGTTTCTGCCTGTAATATCAAGAATACCAGCAGCAGCAGAGGCATAATTAACTCCATATCTCATTTGATCACCAGATCTAGCTTCAGAGTATGCAGGAATCAAAGGCAGTCCAAGCAATTCAGCTGCATTCATATATAACAAGACAACAATTAGCCCCTTAGTACCAAGTACCCAACAAGTGAAAGCAAAAAAAAAAGCATGACAAAAAGTATGTGTTGGAAAAAAAAAACAGGTCGCCCATGTTGGTTGATCAGACTCGTATTGAATGGAAATGGGATTTGGAGGGAGGAATTGAATTTGAAACTCAACCTCCCACATCTCATAACTTTCATATACAACTTCCACCACACCGATATCATGAGAAATAATGCAAATTCAGGTTTCACAATCGAGAGAACGATAGATAAGGTGTGTGGCTTGATTTTGGAAGAATAAGATCTCAAGTTTGGTTATTGGATTGTGAACGTCAAACTTTTTCCTATGTAATCGAGTTTCTGACCAAGAAGTGAGTACAAGGCAATGTAGAAAGCTAGCAAATCAAGGGCAACTGATTCAATTTCATTTTGGAATTTCAAGTTCTACAACTTGGACTTTGGTTATAAGCATGCAAGTTTGTTTTACATCATGTTTAGTGAACACTATCACATCTTATTGAAAAAAACATAAACCCACCTTGCTAAACATATGATAATCTTTTTCATTATATTTTCTAATAATGTCCAATATGACATACCTAACATGAACTTACGGTATTATCGTAAGCTAAATCTGACCGTACTAGACAGTAATAAAGAAAGAAAAAGAAGCTTAAATATTGTATACAAAACTCGAGCGGTTCTTACCAATTGTATCAACCATGGTATAACCATTGGAAAACCTTCCGGTCGGTCCACCATTGAAGTCAATGCCATAAGGAAAATAGTTGGCTTTGGCAAAAGAAGGCAGATTATTGTTGTTCCCATTATCAATGAGAGAATCTCCAAAAATGAACATGGCAGGCACCATAGCTCTCCTTCTGTCACTAACTCCTGCTTCTGGTGCAAATGCATCTTCCTCACCAGCTGCCCCACTACTCAACAGTAAAAAAATTATCACACAAAATCCATAAAACCTAAAGTATTCAGCCATAGTGTAACACTCTGTGTGTGTGTGAGAGAGAGAGAGAGAGAGAGAGAGAGAGTGAGTTGAGAGTGTTGATAAAAACTGAGACTTGAGGAGGGTTTTATATAGGGTGGCAGAAGATTAGTAAGCGGAGTACTCGGCCATATCGTAACAAAGTGTGTTTTTTTTATGGAAACAAGAAAATGGGACGCGGCACTACACGTGAAAACGCTATAATTGTATAGAGAGTTGAAAGTTGAAAAGGGACGAGAATTAAGTAAGGTTTATGAAGGGTGTCAGATGATTTAATAGGCATCTGAAGACGGTGGTTAGGGGAGGAGTAAATGTGTACAGCAGCATGGTGATATGTTGCAGTAATTACAATATGCCACCGTTTGGCTCCAATAATTTAAAATTCTTAATTTTTTTTTTCCAAACTCATTTTCTATTATACTTTTTAATGGAATTCACAACTTTTATTAATTTTTAACAATAATGCTACTTGTACATTCGGCGTTGACTCCTCTAATGACAGCCTCCTCACATAGTGGGGACGCGCGAATAAAAAAACGCAAGCCCTCATATGTTAGAGGAATGTACAAGTAACATAATTGATTTTTTAAACACGTATTTTGTCAATTTTTACGAATATTTGATTTTTAAATAACCAAATTAGGAGATATTGCATATTAATTGATGAGTGCCGGTATATTTATAATAGTGGGCAGGTCTTATTTCGACTGGAGATTGGCTTAATGTTCTTGCCACGCAAAATGTTACAAGAGTTTGGGTATATGTGAGTATCACCTGCAACGACCAAGTGAAAGTATATTAATAATTTGTGTGTGTTGCTTATTTTGTGATTTCATCTTCGGTCATTATTAAGAAACTCGCAATTCTAACATGTTAAGTGGTTTCAAATTTGACTGTTTTGATAAATTTTCATTTCTTTTGCTTTTGTATTTTTTTTTCTATTATTATTTTGTAAAAACTCAAACCGCCACGAGCATGGAGTATTTATTCAAAAAAAAAAAAAAAAGTTTAAGACATAGGACCTAATATCCCGTTAATGAGTAGATTCAACACCAAAAAATAGAGTAAAAGAACAATATCTATATCTCATGTGATTGTGATATTTTTTGTCATAATGCGACGTGTGTAATATTTTGTTGACTCGTGCTCATCCTCATATCACTACCCTTATCTAATAGTTCGTCATAGTTTGTCCGTAAAAATCCAAGCTCTAGTACAGTCTAAGTAATTTAAACGGAGTTCCCTGGAAAATGGATCCCAAAAAAGTAGAGTCGAAATTACTATTACAAAATCTAGTAAAATAGTCAAAATAAACGAACACATTCATTTAAAAAAATTTGATTTGTTTTTTTTTTTTTTTTCTTGCAACACGATAATAAAATTTGGATTCCATTATTTGTCGAATTATTAGTAGCCATAGTATGACTAGTTTACTTGCCAACTATCAACGGACTAGTAACCTCCGACTGATCTTTTATCCCGAAGATGTTGACTTGCTAGAACTCGAAAGTATTCCATGCACTAGCTCTTCCATTGATAATTAACTAACAATAATTCCCCAAATTAGTATCAACATAACGTGTTTGGCTAGTATAAGTAATTGGACAATATATAGAGAAAACAAAAATCAATTTACAATAATTCCTTCGAGATACAATCGATTAACCATGCGATTAACTAGTTGAGTTGTATCGATTTACGCATGTAGATAAATAACGCAGAAGAATCTTATATAGAGAACGATTATACTAATACTATCAAAGAATTCTTTGATTACGAGATACAATCGATTAACCATGCGCTTAACTAGTTGAGTTGTTTCGCTTTACGCATGTTGATAAATAACGCAGAAGAATCTTATTTAGAGAACGATTATACTAATACTATCAAAGAATTCTTTGATTCTATGGAATGTCGGATTAATTTGTATTGAAAACTAGAGAAAGTCCAAATATTTAAATTCTTATTTGAATGTCAACTACCCACCAACCACCTTTTCTTGTATTTTAATGAAAAGAGGAAAGCACCATAAAGACACATCTTCCCCTAGAGCTAATAAATTAAACACGTATGACATAACATAATAAAAGAAACACTGACTAAACAAATAAAATAAAAAATATTCTCAATAAAATAAAAATAAAAAATCAGCCTATATAAACAGAACGGAGAGGAGAGAGTAGTTAATATAGTTGGAACAATAAACTTTACTTTATATGCATCTACATTAATAGCAGATGACCCGTTACTCTATTAAAATTAGATGGTCGTGAAGTATTAACATGAAAGCAAAGAAATTGGCAAACCTTGGCGACCATAAAAAATTCAATTTTTTTTTATCGAAACAAATTTGATAATTGATAATGTCAACAAGTTCTTGAGAACGTGCAATCTTTCGATATTTTATTTACTATTCCAATTACAATTGAATAATGAATAGTTTTCAATTAAAGAAAAGTATATGACGATAGTTTGAGACTGATGAATAAAGAAAGCAACTTCTTCCGCAATGGATGGAGGGAGTATTTATGAAAATTCGTGACATGCATGTTATCCTTAACTTTGTTCCTTACAATTAGAGACTATTGCACTTCCCAAGAGAATGCAGTTGAACATAACTTTGACTTGTTGCCCTTGCATCGCAAGCATTTATCATCAACTCTAAATTTGAGAGTTGACTCATTCTATCGCCTTAATTCTAACGCTCTTAAGCCTCTGGTTGGGTTTTAATAGGCGTGTTTGAGCCCGGTTTTTGGAGAAAATAAGATTTTTCCATTCAAAATATTGGGTCCTGTCGTTGCTTAATTAATTGCCTTCAACCACCCTTGGTTTTTTCCATTCCTCAAACTACCCCATACCATATACTTTTGGGAGGGTTTATTAACACAAAGCGTTCTTATGCTTAGTTTTTAGTGTGCAAACGTTTGAATTCTTTGCATTTTCCTTTCTCTTTTCACGTTTCATTATAGAAAACATCATTTTCATTATTTTTTATTCAATTTCTCAATTAAAAATTGCAAAACTACAAATATATCATCTATCTAAATAAAACAAAAGGAAAAAAAAAAAAAAAAAAAAGAGCAAATTTCAATCATACTCCAATTTTTTTTAAAAAAATACAAATAAATCCCAAATAAATTTTTAAAAAAAAACCATCTTCTTCTTTCCCCCTCTCCCTCACCACAAAAAGAAACCAGAAAATAGAACCCCCATCGCCGCTAATACCAGGAAAGCCACCAGCCGACACCAAACCGTAACCACCACCACCTCCGCCACCATTTTCTTCTCCAAAACTCTTCCCATTTTACCTCAACAAACAAGAAGAACTGTGATTGACATTTGCTAATGCTTAAGATGTGGGAAGAACTGCAAATTGAGATGGATGAACTATCTCCGGTCAGGAATAAAGAGAGGAAAAATCACTACCGACAAGGTATTCAACCAAAAATACCCAATCATTCGACAAAATGCCCCAACCAAGTGACCCAAATGCAGTTGAACCGTAAACAGACAAGCATTCACTGAAATGTCCTGACCAAGAGACCCAAAATACAGTTGAACCAGAAAAGACAAGCGTTCGAAAAATGCCCCAAAAGAAAACCAAATCTCATCTATTCACTGGATCAAAGTTGTATATTTCAACATTTCATTGCGGAAATTATCATTTTTTTTTATTTTATCCAATTCTCAATAAAAAGTTGTAAAATAATGAATATACCCTCCTATTTAAATAAAATAAAAATAAAAGAAAAATAAAGAACTAATTGCAATCAATTTCCAAATTTTTATAAAAAAAAATTAAAAACGAATTCCAAAAAAATTATTAAAATTTTTTTAAATCGTTCTCCTCTGTTCATGGCTAAAACCTATTCAACACTCAAAAGGCTATTTTGAGCCCCTCATGGAGCCGCAGCCTCCCAATCACCAAAACACGACCTTGTCTCCGCCTATGCCACCGGAACCTCATCCCCCCTCCCCGATCAACGATAGCACAACCACAACATACTTCAACAAACAAATAATCAATCCAAACCATCAGTTTTGACCAAGAAATCGGTGCAAAACAGCTACAGTTTTCACCCCCCAACACCAATCGAAATCATCAATTCCGACGACACCCATGGCCGTCAACCAATACTGCTCACCTCGCCTCATCTAGGCGAACATTTTGATGGAACAACATCATCAAAGCAGCCCCAAAAATTATGAGGTAGCCGTGCCTATATCAATTGAAGGGTGCCATGCTGTTTTTCCATCCAATTTTTAACACCATTATATGACCCTAGTTGTGCAATCAATTTAACCATTTCATCCCTCAATTGATCCAGTTTTGCAGTCAGCCCCAAAACGAACAGACCTTCAAGCTGTCAATTCTCTCTACTTTCTAATGGGACCCACACCACAACCCCTCCATGGACTGCCGCAGCATATCTCCATGCTGATCATCGAGCAGCTCCAACACAAAAGTAAAACTCTCAAAGCTACTGTTCCAATTAATCATTAAAAAAGGAAAACATTAAAAATTGTGAAAAAAAAAAAAGGTCATGGGCCAACTGTTTTGGCCCAAACTGTTTTGGACTGAAAATGTCGGCCAAGTCAAGTAGATTGTTTGACAGTCGATTCAAACTGTAAACAGTCTCGTCTTGACTGTTTACCCGACTGTCAAGAACCCCGACAAATGGTACGACTTTCCTTTGTCAAACAGCAAATTGTAACAACTTAGTGAATTAATGAAGGAAACGTGATAAATAACTTCAAACCACCAAAAATTCATAAACTTTAAATGAAAAATCACTCTTAATCATCGAGTTCTCTGTGGTTGTCGGCGTTCAGTAAATCGTGAAGTTGATAACTTCGACTGGATCTATCTGTTTGGTCCCAATTTCCACCAATTTCAAATTTTTTCGATTTTTTTTTTTTTTTTTTTTTTGGGGAAGATGGGGGCAAATGTGGAAATTGATCTATTTTAACACATTTTTTTTAATATGGTTAAATACCATTTTGGAAATATGGCCGGGTCAACTGGTCATGTTCACATATTTCCTCTCACCAGCAGAATAACACAACTACAAGAGTTTAATTTCCCGACACGTGAAAAAATGACCCAGATGAATTTTTATTTCTCAAATACTTCACAAATTGTGAACAATCAAAACTGATCAACTGGTTGACGAGGCGTACCAGCCAACAACATTTCAACACAAACATGTAAGGTAATCGAGGTCGTAGGTTGTATCTTTACAAATCTCAAATAAATCGAAAAAAGTATAAAGTTGAACTTATCGATTGATGCGGGTAATTCATTTTCATAGCGATAGGTAGCAAACTACTTCAAATAGTTTCTGGATTTGATATTTTGGAGTATAAACCAACGATCTATCTGTCCACGATAGTCATAGAAAGAAGGAACGATTCTTCTCGTTGAAGATCGCGCTTTAGTTCGACATAGCGATGGACGAAGATCAATAGGTTGATGGAGATTTGGTTCCCAAATAGAGATCGCGAGTTTCAGCATTGGAGTTTCTCCTTACTATAGTTTGTCGAGAAGGGCGTGTTTCTTGGGTGGGGGGGGAGGGGTTGGGTTGGGTTGCAACGAAAAGGATAGGTTTAACGAGGGCTAAAATGGTAAATGTGTGTGCCAATTGATGGGTAAAACTAGAAATCGTAGGATGTAATTGTCGGATGTGTATATAGCGCATGTTTGTAGGGATGGCAACGCCCCACCAAGCAATTCTCCGCCCCGTTACCCGTTCAAGGAGGGGTGGAACGCGGAGCGAGGCCCTTGTTCCGTTTAATTTTTTTTTTAATTTTTGATAATTTATTTTTATTACCCCCATTCATTATACTTAGACAAATAAATTTAGTTGCAATTTGTTTTTTATTATAGCTAATAAAATTTCGTGAAATTTTCCATTTAAAGTATTGAATTCTTAAAAAAACCAAAAATTTAAATAGAGTGAGGGCGGGGCACCCGTTTCCCGTCCCCGTCTCAAGGCAAAATTCTCCATTCCATCTCTGCCCCGAATACCCAATTAAGCGGGTTATCTCTGCCCTATTCGGGGCGGGGCCTTACGAGTATCAAATTTGTCGGTTGTTTTTGTCATCCCTACTTGTTTTTCCATATTTTTTTGCCCAAAATGCATTTTGAAATATTATTTTATTAGAGAATGTATGATTTTAAAAAAAAAATTGAATTTGCATGTAATATTATTTTATTGAAAAATATGATTGAAAATAAGAAAGGAAAAAAATGTATTATAGAAACGGTTGTGTCGACCTTAAGATATTCGAGGTCCTAAGCGACAAATTATTACGATTCTTTAAAATAATTTTCTATAAGTGTATTGATTTCTTTAGTAATATTCATGTTCTATTCAAATTGATTTTTTATATTATTTTTGAAAAATTAAATGAGCCCTTTTAAAATAAATAACTTATTTATAACTTTCATAAAAAATAATTT
>CAIGRB010026860.1:28950-55582 GCA_903798255.1 Fraxinus quadrangulata
GAAATTCTTTAAAATAATTACCTTTAATGGCAACCTCACGGAAGTTGGTTTTGGTGTTAGAGTACAGCCTCTTCCATTCATCCAGAATCATCTTACTTGGAGGTAAAAGATCCAAAGGATTCTTAGGCTTTGGCTTGGGTGCTTCTTCTTCCTCTGCTGCTACCTCTTTCGGCTTCACTTCTTCTCTCTTAGCCTCTTCCTTCGGTTCATCCTTTGGTTTGGGTTTTGCAGATTCTTTAGTCTGTGCAGGCTTCTTGGATGCAACAGGAGGAATAGATTCTGCTTGTTTCAGATCACCCAAAATTTTGTGAAATTTTGGCTGATTAACCATGGTCCAGAAGTATCTCTCCACATGAGGGAATTCTGATGTAAAGCTCTTAGTCATGATAGCCTTAAATCCAATACTCAGGTTGCATGTCATAATAATGTCGGCCAGTGTGATTCCATGACCAACCAAGTATGTGTTAGAGGTAAGATGTGTGTTCAATGCTCCTAGAGCTCTTTTCAATGCAGCAATTGCAGCCTCTTCAGCCTTTGAACACAAAAAGATAAATGGATCAAGTTATAATCAAGGAAATTTCCATTAGTCCATGAAGTAGAAAACATTTACACAATTACACGTGTGAAATGAACGTTAAAAGTTTCGACATACCGGAGGAAGGTATACAGATAAACCAAATCGTGGGTATAACCAACGCCCGATATTAACATCAATCTCAGCAGTGGCAAAATCAATCCATTGCTCAATGCGGCCCTGCCAAAATAAATTGACGAGTTTATTATTTTTACAAGTTCACAATGCAAGTAAAAAATATAAAACAAGATAAGCTAAAGTATCGATGCCTTACATAGTCAATCAAGGAAGTACCATACAGGGGGTTATCAGCCTTCAGCCGTGTAACTGCACAAGGTGATAAAAAAATGTCAAAACAAATTTTAAAATATATAAGGTGGTCAACCAAGGAACGGAGAAATGGTTTCACCATATCGAGCAATAGCATTGCTTTCAAATAGTGGGCCATCAGAAGTTTCAAGTACTGGAACCTACAGGGAAGAAACCCAGATCAGGAAAAATTGGAACATCATAACTAGCACCACTTACTTTTCCCACATTTTATTCTTACACACCTTTCCAATAGGATTCATTTTGAGAAACTCAGGAGTCTTGTTGGATACACCCATCTCAAAATTCTTTACAAGTTCAATTTTTACATCACTGTATTCAGCAGCAATGAGAGCCTTGTAGCCATTCTTGTTTGTACTACTTGCATGTAGAACCTGAATAGAAGACCCAACCAGGTCAAAAATAATGGAATCATAGAATTTGGCATACATACATATACATGCAAAAACACACTATGCTCTAAGATCTACAAATGTCGAAGAAATATGCTAACTGCAGATAAGCAAAGTCAAATACAATGAGCACAGAGGGCCAATAAGTAAATAGTTTTGACATTTGTAAACTGAAGCTTGTTAATTATAATTTAGAAAATATAGAAGGCAGTAGAGTGTTAAATAAAACTGTAACGTTTTTACTGAAATAACTTTTCCAAATGCAAAAGATGCATATCAATGTAACAGCATCTATCCTACAATCTCCCATTGGTCTTGGGTGCTGGATCAAACCAAACAAACAAAATATACCATCAAGATTAAACAAACAAAATATACCATCAAGATTAAGTAAAAATGCCTTTGCCAAATTAAGAAAAACGGTGAAGATTACAAGATCCAAAATTCCAACTGAAAGATCCATGATAAGTTCAGACTAATATTTCCATATTTTCTTATATATCGCCAAAAGTTCTTCTCAGCACATCTACAAACTATTTAAATCTACATATTAACCATTAATAACAATGTTGAGTTCCATTTAACCGACCATATTATTGAAATTTCTCATCCAACTCAATTAAAACGCTCGTCAATTCACAAACTTCCATAGATATAAATCTCTCTTTTCAAGCTAAAGTGCAAAAAATACATTATTCTACAAATGAACAACGCGCAGATCTAACAAATAATAAAAATTTTAAAAATATATAATCGAGAAAATAGAACTATTCACCAGAGCCATATCTTCACTGTAGCAAACTGTTCACTCTTTATCGCCAACTCTCTCTCTGAAAATCAACAATTAAACAAAAACTTTCTGAATCCTCCGAAAACGTAATGACAATAACGAAAACACTAACCCAATCAACGCTTATAATTTCCAGTATAGATAAATTAGCAATAGATCAGAAATGAATTGCTAGAAAAATTGATTACCCGTAAAGAGTGAAAGAAGCCGAGTGCTCGCAGACTGACTCGGTGAAGAGTATACGACAGAAGAAGGATTAGGGTTTCTGTTAAATTGTGGTGGCAATATATACTTGTGTGTATAGGAAAATTAGCAATGTAGGTCCCTAATCTTTGAAACATATATTCAATTTAGTGCTGAACGTTCAAAAAGGTCCATTTACCTCCTCCACCTTTCAGTTTGATAGTACTTGGGTCAAGAAGTACCATACCCTTAGTTACTGACCCAGAGCACCTAGTCATGGAGAGATTGGTTGAACCAACAGCCATTTGGCTGAACCAAGCGGTCATTGTCAAATGAGTAATAATTCTTGTACATAATAGTGTGCACATTGATTTATCAATTGATGACGTGAATAGTATTAACCGATGAGGAATGCTATGTGTATAGAAAAAAAAAACATATAGAAAGCCTACAGAATACACACAAATAGGTAAGGCCCATTTTTTTTTTTTTTTGACAATATTTAATTCACATGGGGCCCACCCTCATCTGTAAATTTTCTGTCAAGAATTTTTCTGTACAAACAGAAAATATCTTAACCGATTTCATTTCATTTCATTCAATTTTTTTTTCCTATAAGTAGTGCTATGGATACATAGTACTATACATAATGATTCACGTAAGGGTTACATGGCGGCCCCCTATTGGGGGCGTCTGTACCCAAAGTACTACACATAATGGTTAACATAATGGCCACATGACAGCTTCCTATTGGGGGGCGTCTGGGCCCACAGGTGTCCCCAATAGAGGGCCGCCATGTGGCATTTATGTGAAAGGTTATGTATACTTTTAATAGCATAATCTTTTTTCTATTTCTCTCTCTTCCACATCATCAATTGTAAATTAATTTGTACACAATTATGTACGAATAGCTAGCATTGATCTCGTCAAATACGAGTATAAATATAAAATATTTTTAAAACAATAAAATGGTACAATTCTTTGATATGCATTAATTGTTAGCACCAATATATTCAAAAAAAGAAAAATTATTCCGCTATCTTATTTTGTTTGCTTAGATGTAATTAAAATAATTGTCAATCCACTTAATCGAATTGAAATTGTTAATTTGGGTTCTCGTGCACCCATCAACTATTTGGTTAAACCCGAACCAAACCATTTGAAAATGGGTGATTTAAGTTTTGATAGTTAAAACCTATTTAAATCAAATCAAATCAAATAGTTCATCTAATTTTAAAACAAAATTACTTGTTTTATCCAAAAGAATGAACTTGTAACCTTAAATTTTATGCTTGAACTTTGTATTGATTTGTTGGTTTAAGATGATGTTAGGACATAAATATTGTAACAGTTATGTTTAGAATATTTCAATTTTAGTATTAAATTGAGATTTTAAACCAATACATTTATTTTTCACTTGTTTGAAATTTTTTATTTTTGCTTCACTTTGATTTGAACCCAAACCTAACCACAAAGAATAACTTGGTTTAGTTTAGAACATGGTTGCTTCTTCCTGCAAAAGTCGGCTGCCATATTGAGAAGAAAAATCATTGACTTCCATTTAATTTTTGGTCCTTTTCTTGCCTTCTTTCGTTGTTTTTCTTCTACAAATCATCACAGTTATCTTACTCTTTGTGGGTGAGATTGAGGAGTAACTCAAGTGAATATACTGATTGTGGGTTGAAGCCGTTCGAATTAGTTGTTTGGTAGAGAAAGATAATGTAAAATTGAGCTCAAAAAGCACCGTTTTGACGACTTTTGGAGCAAGCTTCCACAACTGGTAAGATGGGGTTGCCTAACACCCATGAAAGTTGGATAGGTTTGTGAATGATGAATCACTTGCACAGAAAACACACAAGCAACCATGCTATCTCTATCTCTCACTCATGCCAACTTTCTCCCTCTCCTCTCAATCAAGGCCACACACATACACATACAACGTCAAATTCATCTGCCAAATCATATGGCCTTCAGGGACATAATGCATAAGGTGATTGCCTTCGGGTTGTCCCTGAAGTCTAATTTATTGCTTCCTTCCTTGTAGAGCTGTCCTATGCATGTCTTGTAATTTTATAGAGAAAAATCTGCAGTGAATATAGATACACACAAACACACACATATATATATGGGAGAAAAAGTTGTACAAAAAATAAATATGAGCTATTTTATTTAAAACGTCCTAGTAACTTTGGATTTGACTTTCATTATTTGAAGAAAATATTCATTCACCAAATATTTCTTATATATGTTATTTCTTACAAATTTAAGATTTTGTATCTTGCTCGCAAGATATTAGTTGCACATTTCACAAATGGGTCTCTTATACAATACTCAATATAAGTTTAGAATGAGTTGTGTGAGAAGAGCTCATTATTTATGAATTATACATGTATAAGTAATCAACTAATTGCTCATGTGATCACGTGAATTGAGTTTTCATACCATGTTATGGTTAAAAAGGAATTAGTTTAAAAGGGAAAAAAAAATTCATTAATTGTTTTCCTTAGTTTTTCAATCAACATATATATGTGTATCAGTAGGTCAAGTTCCATCAATGTGCATAAGTAATGCATTCCTCCCCTAGTTATTCACGATTTTTGCTCATTTCCCTTTGTTATTTTATTTCAAGGGGTTGGTAGGATTGATTTAGGGGAGTAGTACATTGAGTATTTTGATATTTGGCTAGCAAACATTTGGGTTTTAGTATTAATATTGATATTGTGTTTGATGTTTTGTATAATATTGATATCATATTCAAATATTGCTAGTTCGACTATTTTAATGTTCTATCTCAATTGTCATATTACTAAGCTATTGATGCATATGATGTTACATGTTTTTACTTGCGTTGTATATATGACTTAGTTATGTACATTATTATCAATTTTTTCATGCTTTTATACTTGGCATCGCGTGATTTGATATGTTTAAGAAACATGTATGACAAACAATTGATAAGTAGGTTTGGGCTTCTTTCTTTGTGTTGATAGAAGTTAGATTTTGTTTGTTGTTTCATTTTGAAATAAATGATTGTCATAAAATGTCAAAGGGAAAGTTTGTTAGATCTAAAGTGTCTTAGCAAGTTTCATGTTCAAAATGTCATTTAATAGAGTTGTAATTGGGATCGAGGTATCGGGTGTTGAGAGTGTCTTTGGAAGGAATCAAATTCAGCTCAAGAAGACCAAGTCGAGGCAAAAACGCTAGCATTCCGCCAGAGCAACACTTGAGCAAGTTTAGCAGTGAAGTGACCGCTCGATGTTCACCATGGAAACACTTGAACAGACAGGCTTTCGCTCGTTGTTTGCGAGATGATTGCTCTAACAGATGAACCATTCGGCCAATTCCTAAATTGCAATTTTGAGACTTTTTACAATCCTAAATAACCTCAAACACTTTATTTATAAATACCCAAGCTATATATCTACCCTATGGTATGTTGAGCATTTATTCATTAAAGAGAACTGTTCGTGCGAAACTCCCAAAAGTACGGAATCGTTGACGAGTAATAGATTTAGTGAATTGAGAGCGTCGTCCCACATGAAATAAATTCAATTCAAGTGTATTAGTTTTTTATGGAATTCGAATTATGTAAATAAAAGATATTTGATTTTTATGATTATTCTAAATTAATCTAAAAAGGCGATTAAAAGTATTTTGTATCAAATTATAAATGATTGTATTGGATTTATACTCAGCATATTACTATTTATTTCAATTCTTGATTTATAATCTAATTTTATTCAAGTGCTCTTGACAATCGATGAAGTCAATGTATTTAGCTTTCTTTTACAAGACAAATTAATTTTATTTTAATCATGACTCGAATATAATCTTAGCCAAAATTCAAATGATTAGAATGCAGTAAATTTTAGATTATCCATAAGATTGCGCATGTGATAGATATTCTTCTTAACATCTACTGCACATATGTTAATTTTGTCACGTTCTAAATTTATTGTGAGTTTCTAAACACTACAACAAGCAATTATTTATCTAATTGATGATCAAGCAATTAAATAATGAAATAAAGTATACAAAGTTAATTAAGAAACACGTGAAATAAAATAAACTATTAGTCTTGAATTAAATCAAAATAAATAATAGGGTTCTTCTTCATCCAATACAAAAGGGGATCTATCCTGCATATTAATATATAAATTACAATAAAAATATCACTTGGATCATGAATTAATACAAAAGAGGTTGATCTTCAATTCTAATATTGAATTCTTCAAAATCTTGATAGAATTGACCTTAAATTCTATGTTAGGGCTTAATCTTCTTACTCAAAATATAGCAATAGCCCATTGTTCTTTATGAATTTGGTGATATTATTGTGTACAAAGAGGCAAGAGAGGGTTCCCCAATGTTTTGGCCAAGTTTTGTATTTATTGGAATCCAAAAATTAAGCTAAACGTGTAAAAAGTTAAAATTCTGATCTAATAAGGAATTGCAACAGGTCCATTTTTTATTTCATTGCGTGTGTACACCATATATTTAGTAACTTGCTAAATGTACACTGGGTTTGACACCTCGATGTGCAGACCCCCTCACATGAGGGTGAAAGCCCAAAAATAGCTAACCAAGAGGGAGAGTTAATTGATTTTTGAAACTTTTTCGAATAATTAACTAAATTCATGTAAGTTAAAAATACGTTGATAAATTAATAATCGTAAGCAAGTTCAAGAAAGTAATTCAATCAAATAATAAGAGAAAATATGAATAGAAGAAAACTAGACACACTTAAGCAAGCAAGTAGAACGGTGTAAATTTGCACAAAGTAAAAGTACGATAAGAAGNAGGTTGATCTTCAATTCTAATATTGAATTCTTCAAAATCTTGATAGAATTGACCTTAAATTCTATGTTAGGGCTTAATCTTCTTACTCAAAATATAGCAATAGCCCATTGTTCTTTATGAATTTGGTGATATTATTGTGTACAAAGAGGCAAGAGAGGGTTCCCCAATGTTTTGGCCAAGTTTTGTATTTATTGGAATCCAAAAATTAAGCTAAACGTGTAAAAAGTTAAAATTCTGATCTAATAAGGAATTGCAACAGATCCATTTTTTATTTCATTGCGTGTGTACACCATATATTTAGTAACTTGCTAAATGTACACTGGGTTTGACACCTCGATGTGCAGACCCCCTCACATGAGGGTGAAAGCCCAAAAATAGCTAACCAAGAGGGAGAGTTAATTGATTTTTGAAACTTTTTCGAATAATTAACTAAATTCATGTAAGTTAAAAATACGTTGATAAATTAATAATCGTAAGCAAGTTCAAGAAAGTAATTCAATCAAATAATAAGAGAAAATATGAATAGAAGACAACTAGACACAATTAAGCAAGCAAGTAGAACGGTGTAAATTTGTACAAAGTAAAAGCACGTTAAGGAGAAGGGATAGAGAGTGCAAATGATATAATATCGAAGTTCGATCCAATGCAATGATCTACGTCCCACGTTACCCTGCTCTTCGACACGAGCAATGCCTTTTTCACTATATTGATTGACTTATGGTGCAATCCAATAATTTACAACGCTTCCGATGACTTACAACCAAGGAGCACCAATCATTTTACAACGTTGAGTTTTCCGGGATCTCAACACAACTCACGCTATTGAGCTTTATGAGACCTCAATATGACCCAAAATATTGAGCTTTACAGGACCTCAATAAGACCCACAATTCAAAATGAGTTTACAAATGAAATCTCCTCTTCTTAATAAATAATAGATTCAAAGTTGAGAACAAGAAAAGAAGAAGGCAAAATGCTTAAATAGATGGCAATGAATATGGCTCAAGTTTTTTATTTGAAAAACTTTGATAGAAATTAATTTTCTAAGTTTAAAATGATCAAAAGTTTTTCAAGTATAAATCAATTTATGAGGAGGAATAAATAATGAAGGTCAATTATTTATCTCAATAAATGCTCACTTATTACTCTAGGAAAGGTTGAAATTGAATGCAAAGTGAGTTGGTATTTATAGGTGAAAAACCGTCAAAAACTCTGTCTAACCGGACGACCCCTACCGGATGTCTGGTACATACAGAACGGTCAACTAATCGTTTATGTCGAAAAATTAGAACAGTTGAATTTTTGACCGTTGGCGTTAAAACTGCCATACCGGACGTACGGTATGATAGTTTTACGCCGAAACGTCCTCATTTTAATTTTTAACAAATGTAAGTGCTTGAGGGACCTTTTTTTTAAAAAAAAAATTTCAAGTTAAGTGACATTTTTCAAATATGAGTTTTGAAATTTTTACCTTTTGAAAAATAATCTTAATGCAAATATTTTTGTATCGTGATTTTTTTATCGTAAAATCAAAACTTGAGCTCGTCTCGATTCATTGCCAAGTATTAAAATATTTTACCTTTACATATGATTGTACAATGTCTAATCGTCTTGAGTTTGTCTTTCTTTTGACTTGTCGTTCTTTTGACTTGTATCTTAATTTGCCTCTTTTGCGAATCTGTAAGTTCCAATTGATCGTGGCATGCAAATTGCTATCATCTCAAATGATTTGACTTGAATACTTAACTTTCACTTTGTTCTTCAATTCGATAGGTCAATAGAGTGGACCACGATTTTTTATTGGTCGTGGGACTCTTGTGAAGGGGTTTGTACATCGGGGTGTCAAATTCGGTGTACAAATAATATTTTCCTATATATTATTGCCCTCACACCAGTACCATGATTTGTTCTCTATAATTCAAAAATCAGCTCCTGCACACGGGAAATAATGTGTCCTGCGTCCGCGCCTTTCTACAAGATTCGAAATTTTACAATTTAGTTACCAGTTTTCTTCAAGTGTTATTTTTGTCCGTTCTTGAGATAATTTCTCGCAATTTTGATCCTTCAGCTTCTATTTTCATCCAATTGAATCTAATAATTTTCCAATCATGGATATTAAGTACGATTCAAGTATTGCAAGTGTGCAATTTGGTCCCAAAACATTGGTTTTCTTCATTTTTCCCTATTTTTCACTCATTTTGTCCAATTCAACCAATTTTTCTCAAGTTTTACCTACCAAACATAATTAAAATATAACTAAGCTATAATTCATCAAATTTTACAACAAAATATCCTAATTTATTAAGCCAAATGAGTGTATAAAATACACTTATTAAGAACATCATGTGAAGATCAAACATCGATTTCATAATTATTTTGAATCAACCACAAGATCAGCATACAAAAAATACCAAAAGATCAAATACCAACAAAATTCTTTATCAAATAACCTTCAAAACTCTAAAAATCGAGATAGGTGTTTGGAGTTCCAGTTCTTGAAGAACATGTTCGTTCTTAATGATCCACGAGAGGGAAAAGAAGTCTAGATGTGCTGGAGCGCACAATGAAAAAGTTCTTCGATGATTACAAGTTGGGTGATCAGAGTCTACTAAAGTTTAATCGTTTAGACCAATTCTATAAGTCAAATCTTTTGCAGTGGATCTTTTGTTGACAAAGTGTGCCCTTCGCGAGATCTCTACAGTTTTTAGTTTTCTATTCTCGTTATTTCTTCTTCGATCAGTTCTAGGTTTTTCTTCTTTCCAATCAAGTAACTTCGTGTAGTTAATTACAAGTAATTTTTTCTGAAAATTAGTGATTTTTTTGTTCTATTATGTCCTTATTTGATTTTCATTATTTCCAAAATATGTTTATCTCTCTCTCTCTCCATTTTAATCATACATTGTACAATAAAATAATATTACACGTAAATCCAATTTTTTTCCTTTTTTTAACTATACATTCTCCATCAATCTACTATTCTAAAACGCATTTTTAACCGAACAATGTGGCTCGAACAGACACTATATATGAAGTTGGAAATGTTTATTTGTATTGCCGACATTATTGGTATCACTTTGATTGATGTTGTTCTTTTTTATTATTTGCTTGATATTGTAATTATTTAGATAAAACTTGATTTGATATTTCTGTAAAATTACAGTATCTAGTGAAATTTAATAGTCACATGTTGAGTTTATTAATTTGTCAGGTGAGCCTACATATGTAATTAATTTTGTATAAGGTTATCTTAAAGTTGGGCTCAATTAAAGTGATCTAAAAAATTAAATTATTTGATTTATGGCATCTAAATAAAGTGTGGGCTAGATTATATATATAAAAATCGGATCCATTAGTGTTGTATTTAACGATGGGTCAAATGCATATGGAAACTATAAATAGGGTTATGGTCCCCCAATTCATATGCAACTTCTCGTTATTTGTTGCATCTCATCAATACAAGAATGTAAGAAAAAGTATGTTGAAAAGGAAGATCCTAAACCCACAATCAACAATTACAATCAAGGATCAAGAAAAATGATTTGAGCAATTAAATTGAAGAACAAGATAATCAAAATTATGAAGTAAGAAGTCAAAATTAAAATCAAGAACCAAAAGCGCCGGTAATCAAGATTCAAGATCCGGTATTCAAAAATCATTCCCAAAGAATTAAGGTATGTTTTGCATTATTAATTTTTTTTGATGATTTGACATTGAGGATTTTGTTAATAAAATAATTTGATTTTCTAGTTTATAAAGTCTAAAGTTTCATAAAGTTTCGACAAGTGGTATCAAGGTCAACTTTATGTTAAACCATTGAGATTAAAGAAAAAATCTTAGGGCTAAAATTTCCAAATTTTAGATTTTGGGAATCTTTTAATTTCAGATTTTTTAATTTGCATGAGTTGATTGGTTTTAGGGATAATTGCAGCAGCTGTATCAAACATTTCATTGAATAGCAGACTTTGTCTAAACCTTTAATTTGTGTCACCTACAGTACGAAACATTTCATTTTTGCCACCAACAGTACCTGACCTTTCAAAATGTCCGCAACTAAAGTCCAAATGGATGATTTATGTTAGTTTGACTGTTAGTTAATCAAATAATTGACTTTGACAACAATGTTGATTGATTTTAAAATGTTAAAATGGTAATTTTACATTTTTAATAATAAAATAACCAAAATCAAATAATTAAAATTAAAAGCTCATTCAACATTCTTCTTCTCTACTCACATCCACCTCCACCTCCACCCCAACCCAACCCAAATCTACAAATCTGGATTTGGAACTTCAAGAACGCTTCAAAAAGCTCAGGAATGGAGTCTCCAGAACCGAATGTGCGCTCTGCCGCAATGGCAGTGTCTCTAAAGAACTCTGCATATGCATTTAGCCTAAAATTTTATCTTGATTGACCCTGGAATCAGAAACCCAAAACTTTATCCGAACTAGTTCATCTTCTTCCTACCCCCCATACTTACCCCCACATTCCCTCACCCAACCCAACCCAATCCAACCCAAACCAAACCAAACGAACCAAAATTCACTCACTTCCACCATACCGACGATCGCAATCCACCCACACACAGGCTGCAGCGACCACCACAAGCGCCCCCATAAATTAGCAGCAAGAATGGACCTTATCAGAAACTTGCTTAGACATCATAAGAAAATCCCTAAGCCCTTTTCAATCTCTTATCTCTTCTTCTCCTCTTTGGTCAAGATAGTCTTTTCGGCGGACCATTTCAGTAGGAAATCCATATTTTTATCGATGAGCTCCATTTCTGATCAGTTATTAAGTCCAACTCTTTAATCCGTTCTACGTAGATCTACATAGTTGGGCAACATGTTTTTAACGCTATGAATTCGAGGATTCGAAGAGCTTGATTTTCCAGATTTACGAATTTGGGGTGGGTGGGTGGCGTGGCGTGGGGGAGAAGAAGAATGTGGAATTGGTTTTTAATTTTAATTATTTGATTTTGGTCATTTTATTATTAAAAAATATAAAATTACAATTTTAACTTTTTAAAATCAGTTAACATTATTGTCAAAGTCAAGTATTTGGTCGACTAACGATCAAACTAATAGAACCATCCATTTCAACTTCAACTACGAACATTTTGAAAGGTTTGGTACCATTTGTGGTAAAAATGAAAGGTTTGGTACTGTTTGCAGCACAAATTAAAGGTTTGGGCAAAATTTGCTACTAAATGAAAGTTTGTTACCGCTGCTGCAATTATCCTTTGATTTTATTCCTAAGTTGTTGAAAATATCAACGTTTTAAAATTATAGCATATCCTCTACAATAATATCGTAGATTACGAATTTCAAGATGATTTAGTTTCCCAAATAAGTAATGTTATGGTAACATAAAGGATGACCAACATGACAAATGACGGCCCCCCGCCATTTGACATTTTAGTTATCATTTATGTCAAATGCTATGTTATCATAGCATTACTCTTCCCAAATTGGATCTGATTAGAATTGACTAGTTGGTTATATATTTGGTTGTAATACACATGATTGATTATTCTTCCCAATACCTAATAGAATGGACTAGACACGTGTTCATGTGATTATTAAATTGGTTGGAGACACTAAAGGGAAATATAGATTTCATGTGGGGTTTCTGTGGGAATAACTCTCGGGGCTGCTTAGCCAACTTCTTGTTCAAATTTTTATTTTTTATTTGGTGAAAACAAAAGAAATAAAAGATAAGGATTAAGGGGGCAATCAAATTTCAAATCCTGGAACTAAAATTTATTTCGGATTACTAATTTTCTAAAATAGATTAATTGAAACATGTTATCAAAGTAACATCTCTTGCATAAATTAATTTATTTGGAATATTAGAAAGGTTGTGTGTATTTAATTCATGCAGGTATTGACCAGCCCAAATAAAGGCTAATATTTGACCGAATTATTTACACACATGTGGTGATAAATATATGATAATTGTAAAGTTTTCCATTATGTGAACATTGAGTTGGTTCAAAGATAGATTTTATGTGTGACCGAATTTATTTTCAATATTTGACTACCACATCAAGAGTACCACTCACAAGTTGGTATTTCTGTCTAAAGACTAAATATCAATGTTGTGCTAGATCTCTTGTAATGGGGTTCACCATTATTTAAAATTATTAATTATCTAATACAGATTCCTATGTGAACATGTTAATTAGGTTTAAGTTCTCTATTCAATTAATCCATCAACTTATACAATATCTGTCAACATCGATTTAATTCTTGTGCTAGAACTAAAGTTTAAGGGCTGGAAAAAGAACATTTATATCATTCTTGGCCGAATGAATCTAGACCTTGCATTTAGGATTGAATAACCTACTAGTTTTACGGATAAAAGTTTCGCTAATAAAAATGGGATTCGAATAAGTGGAATTGTTCAAGCCACATAAATCTTATGATCATGAAGCATGGAATTCCAGCAACATTCTGGAGCGTAGTGTTCGATGAGGTAACTACTGCCAAGAAATTTCTTAAAGAAATTTAAAAAATACTTTGCAAAAGGCAATAAGGCCGAAACTAGTACGCTTCGACGAACTTGATTTCACTAAAGTATAAGGCTAAAGAAAACATAAGGAAGTACATCATGGAGATGTCTCATCTTGATTCAAAACTTAAAGTATTAAAGGTTGAACTGTCTGATGACTTGCTCGTGCATTTAGTTTTGATTTCTATTCTTGCATGATACGATTAATTTAAGGTCAGTTAAAACTTTCAAAAGAGAAAGTGGACTCTTTATAATGCACAATTCGGCTAATTTAAGGTTAGTTACAACTGTTAAAAGAAAAAGTGAAATCTTAATGAGTTCATTACATATTATGTGTAAGAAAAAAAAGGTTAAAGCAAGATAAAACTGATATTACTCACTTGGAAAGTGCTTCTAATTATAAATTATAAAGAATTAGAAAGCTGCATTCGGTTTGGTTTAAAATAAACAGCGAATGCCTAAAAATGATAAATCTAGCAATTACTTTTGTGAAATCTAGGATACATAAAAAAAAGACTGTACTAAATACCATGCTTGGTGTGTAAAGAAGAGTACACTTCTTACTTTGGTTTGTTTTGAGATTAATTTAGTTTCAATACCTAGACACATTTAGTGGATAGAATTCTGGTGCCATCACTCACATAAGTATGTCTATGCAAGGTTGGCTGAACAGTCAAAAGCCAATTGATGCTGAAAAATTCATCCATATTGGGCAATGGAAAATCAGTTAAGCTTGAGACTATAGAGAATTTTAGGTTATTATTAAAAACTGGTTATAATTTGAATATGAAAGAGATATTTGTGGGACCATCTTTTAGACGAAATTTGGTTTCTATTTCTATATTGGACAAATTCAGTTACTGTTGTTCAAGTGAAAATAGTCGATTTGATCTTTTTCTTAGTTTAAATATTGTAGGTACTAGTTCTTTATCCAGTTATAATAACTTATATCTGTTTAATACAATTGCCTATTATGAAGAAACATTGCATGTGAATTCACATGATATTAAACATAAATTAATCAAAGAGAATTTTACTTTGTTATGGCACAAGCGATTGTATAACATCTCTCAAAAGAGAATGAAAAATCTTATATCAGAAGGAATTCTTAATTCCCTTAATTTTTTAGACTTAAGTGTTTATGTTAATTAGATTAAGGAAAAATAAACAAATATAAGAAGATTAGGTGACATTCAATAGGACTTCGGACGTCTTAGAGCTAATTCATATGGATATCTATGGGTCATTCAATTCGACTTTTTGGAATGATCAACAATAATTTATTATATTCATCATCTATGAGAAATCCCAAACACTGGACATGTTCAAGGCATACAAGGCTGATGTTGAAAATAACTATGTAAAAGAATTTAACAAGTCGGATTTTACCATAGCGATGAATACTTTAACAGATATGACGGATCACGAGAACAATGTCCAGGTCATTTTGCTAAATTTCTAGATGAATGTAAAATCGTCCCACAATACAACAAAATCTCTTTAGGTAAAAGCACTAAAAACTACAACTTAAATTCTCAACAAAGTAAAGCAATTGTTAAGAGGTTACAATATTTTTTTTAAAAGATCTCACTATTAGGTCAATTTTCGAAATGAAAAATGTCCGACTCCTTGTGGATGTAGAGTTTGTGGGGGGAGATAAGGTTAAAGATTTCGTTTTGGAGGATGAATATGTATATATTTTTTCTGGTACATTGACAATGATCACGATCAAGGACAAATTCTTGTTCTAGATATTGTTCAAGAAGTAATTTCAGATCAAGATAATATTACAAAATTCTCTTTACACAATCACGAGATTGTTCCAAAAAAACAAACTTAACAGCCCCAAGAACAAATGCCATTAAGGAAATCCATTATTTAAAAAAAAACAAGGCAATTTTAGATGACTTTATAATCTTCATTTAAGAAAATAAGGATGTCATATATTGATGGAAGAAGAACTGATCGATCAACTTTCATCAAACCGTGAAAGGGAATAATTCTAAAGAATGGATTGATGTCATGCATAAAGAGATAAGATTCATAAAGAACAATGATATTTGGGAACTCATCCTATTACCTGAAGGTGCAAAACACATTGGTTGTAATTGCATATTTAAATTCAAGAGAGATTCAAAGGGTGATGTGGAGATATATGAGACTTGTCTTGTTGCAAATTGTTTTACTAAAAATGAAGGCATTGACATTAAAGAGATTTTTTCTCCAATTTCTATGAAAGACTCTTTTAAGATAATTATGGCATTTGTGGCACATTTTGATCTTAAGCTACGTCAGATGATTTACAAATTAAAGAAATTCACATATGGGTTTAAGCTGGTTTTCCGTAATTGTATCACAAATTTCATCAAATAATTATATCATTTAATTTTGAGATGAATTCAGTTTTTTGATTTTATATATCACTAGTTCAGTAGGAGCAAGCATATTTTTTAGTATCATATGTCGATGACATACTTCTTGCTTTAGTATTTTATATCGACGATATACTGCTTGCCTGCAATGATATAAGCTTATTGCAAGAAACCAAGAGTTTTCTGTTATGAAATTTTGAAATGAAATTTTTGGTGATGCCTCTTTTGTATTAAGAATATAGATACACAAGACTCGATCTTGGTGTATTTTTTAGATTATCACAAAGAATTGTATTGATAAGGCTCATAAGAAATAGAATCGTTCTCAATGTATTTTTTTATTATAATAAAAAAGATGTATCTATAAAGTTCTTAAGAGATTTGAGATAAATGTATGTAAACCAGGTAATACATGTGTTACTAAGGGAGACAAATTTAGTCTCAATTAATGCCCCCAAAGATAAGCTTAAATAAAGAAAAATGCACAAAATTCCTTGTGATTTAGCAGTTGGAAATTTAATGTATATTTAGGTTTGTACACATCCGAATATAGCATTCATTATTGGAATGCTAAGTAGATATTTAAGTAACTCTGGGATGAAAATTCGAAAAACAGTCATTAAGTTATTCGGTATCTATAGAGAACTAAGGATTACATGATCATATTCAGGAAAATCAGACCAATTAGAGATCATTGGATATTCTGATCATGAAATATGACTGCAGAATATTGTCACTATATTGCATATTTTTTATGGAATTAAAAGACTACTTAAGTTATTTTGTGACAATAGCAGCCTTGTAGTCCAATAGGAACTTGACGGTGTCAAAATTTATAAACATTAAGTTCATAGTTGTTAAGAAAAGAATTCAGAGTGATTAATTTTCTATAAGCATATTAGGACAAACTCTATAATCATGAATCCGTTTACTAAATGGCTATCACACAGGTCTTTCATGAGCATAATACTCACATTAGTGTTGCATCTTTTGATTATATGCCAGTTTAGTGGGAGTTTGTATTCAGATATTGTTTGTTTTAGACACATATTTTTATCCATGGATATTCAATTTATTTTAGAAATAAAGTATTCAGTTCCGTTCCACTCTAATTAAAGTTTATGGTTGATCTATTAAAGAATAAGATATGATCAATTGGAAATAAGCATGTTTTGATCACATTACATGTAATTTCCATGCTACACATCCACACTTAATTCGTGTCATTAGATTATGTTGATATATGTGACCATTGAGGATTTAATTATGATATTTGTAATAAAAGTCGATTTGATCATATATTGATATAATTAATGGACGAGATTGTTTAGAGATACTTTTAGTTATGATATCAAAGGTTTTGACGGCATAAGGTTATACACATTTATGAGGTAACATAGGTGGCCTAAGTGGGAGATTGTTGGATTTATTAATTTGTCATATGGGCCTACATATATAATTAATTGTGTATAAGGCTATATTAAAGTTGAGCCCAATTAAAGTGATCTAATAAAAAATTAAATTGTTGGACTTATGACATCGAAATAAAGTATGGGCCGAATTATATATATATATATATATAGATCGAATTCATTAGGGTTGTATTTGAAGATGTGCCAAATATATATGATAACTATAAATAGGGTTATAGTCCACATTTCATATACAATTTCTCATTTTTTGTGTCATCATATCAACACAAGAATATAATAAAAAGTATATTGAAGAGAAAGATAAAAATTCCACAATCAAAAATTATAATAAAAAAATCAAGAAGAATGATTGTAGCAATTAGATTGAAGAACAAGACAATCAAGATATAAAGCAAAAAGCCGAAATCAAAATCAATAACTCAAGAACCAAAAGAGCTAATAATCAAGATTCAAGATCCGGTATTAAAATATCATTCCCAAAGAATTAAGATATGTTCCGCACTATTAATTTTCTTGATGATTTGACATAGAAGATCTTGGTAATAAAATAATTAAGTTTTCTAGTTTATAAAGTTTAAAGTTTCAACATCATGTACCAAAGTTTGAGTTGTTCTTAGAAGAAACATACTTGTCATCAAATCTAGATTGTTCATACCCTCTCTACTTATATGTACCTTAAATCTCAATAAATATATTTAGCCTTTTTGTTCTTTTGTATTACAAACATGACAGATAAAATCTTAAGCTTTATAGATGAAATAATTCAATGGTAATTCGAATATGGATTTTCTTTATGGACAATTTTAATTACTTGAGAATCTTTTGCACTGGAAAGAAAATGGATTTTTGTTACAGTTTCAGCCCAGTTTCTATGTGTTGAGAATTGATATGAATTCATCACTCTCCACATCATCATTCCAGCTCACCAACACTCTGTCCTGCTGTCCCAACTATTTTTGCCTTGCTGATGTTGGACCACCATTTTGTTTAGAAAAGATTCCAACATGATCCTTGATTTAATGAACCACCTAACAGCTATATTTTCTAGATCCTTCTTGTATCAATAGCCATGTATTATATATATAATAATCTCAATCAATGAAGTGGTGTGTTTAGCAAATTATCTTTCAAGTTGTGTATTTTAACTTGGTATCAGAGCAAGATATGGCAGACGCCAGCTATACACCTCAAAACGCCAATCCGGCCACAGCTCCAGCTTCCATCTCCAGCAGCACTGTTGCACCAATAGTAGGAAGCAATCAACTCTCATCATTTGGTATAAATCTTACTCAAACCATGTCCGTAAAGTTGGATAAGAACAACTATCTTCTATAGAAAAATATGATTCTACCAATTATCAGAGGACACAATCTGGAAGGTTACATTCTTGGGACAAAGAAGTGTCCTCAGGAGTTTACTGGAACCCAAATCACTGGTGAGGCAGGCACCAGTGTCGAAATGGTGAAAACCCCTGAATACTGCTAATGGATGTCAACAAACCAGCTGTTAATGGGATGGCTTTATTCCTCAATGACTTCAGACATAGCAATGAGAGTGATGGGTGCAGTTAATTCGAGTGAATTGTGGATTGCCATTGAAGAAAGCTATGGAGTTCAAAATAGATCGAGGATAATATTCCTCACTGGTGAACTCCAAAAATGCAGAAAATGAAATATGAGTATAGATCAATACCTCACCAAGGTGAAACAACTAGCTGATAATTTAGAGATTAATGGAAAAACCATTACTCTCACAGATCTGATCACTCAAGTCTTAGCTCGACTGGATGAAAACTATACTCCAATCATTGTTCAATTAAACAGCATAGATCACATGTCCTGGAGAGAGCTTCAATCCACATTAATGACCTATGAAAGTAGACTGGAACACCTCAATTCAATCAGGAACTAAATGACAGGATTAAACTTTGACTAAACCTCAGTTAACATCTCTCACAGATCTAGTTTTGGTCACAACCACTTCAGGTCAAACAGGCCAAGTGCGAGAGGAAGATTCACCAATTTTAATCACTAAGAAGTGGAAGAAGAGGTAGAAGCAGAGGAGGAAATTCCTTTGGAGGAAATAGACCTGTTTGCCAAGTCTGTGGGAAAATAGGACACAAGTCAAACATTTGTCATTTTAGATATGATGAAAAGTACACTGGCACTTCACCAAATCCAAGGATCAACTCATCATCTGCAGTGTTCATAACCTCTCCTAATACTGTCAGTGACCCAGCTTGGTTCGCAGATATAGGAGCAAGCAACTACATCACATCTGAAAAGGGAAACATAGCTTCTGCAAGTGAGTATACTGGTAAGGAGAAAGTTGTAGTGAGAAATGGAAGTAAGTTAAGCATTTTACACTTTGGAACAACACATATTCCTGCTTTGAATGATAAAACATTGGTGTTAAATAAATTGCTACATGTACCTGAGATAAAAAAAAAAGAACCTAATCAATGTATCACAACTCACCTCAGATAATAATGCTTTCATGGAATTTCACCCCTCTTGTTGTTTTGTTAAGGACTTGTCAACGAAGGAGGTGATGCTACAAGGGAGACTTAAGGATGGGCTGTATCGACTGGAGTTCCCTCATCAAAGCATCAAGTAGCTACATCATCAATCAATCTTTCCAAATAAGTCCTACAGCAACATCTCTTCTGTCCCAGTCAGTCAAGAATCCTCTCTTTTCCTATCAATTCAAGTCTAGAGTCTTCTAGTGTTGATGTATGGCATAAAAGACTTGGTCATCCATCTAGCCAAGTAATGAATCAAGTGTTTAAAATCTGTAACCTGAAAAATTGAAGAAAATACTATCAAATCCTTTTGCAATGCATGTCAATTTGGCAAATCTCATTTACTACCATTCCCTCTATCCTTATCACATGTTGAAACACCTCTAGAATTGGTATTTACTGACATATGGGGACCTGCTCTAGTATCATCAACTTCAGGATTCAAATACTACATAACATTCTTAGACGATTACAGCAGGTTTACTTGGATCTATCCCCTAAAATTGAAATTAGAA
The DNA here is from genome assembly GCA_903798255.1 of Fraxinus quadrangulata. Taxonomy (NCBI): domain Eukaryota; kingdom Viridiplantae; phylum Streptophyta; class Magnoliopsida; order Lamiales; family Oleaceae; genus Fraxinus; species Fraxinus quadrangulata. Next base: position 49,371 of record CAIGRB010026860.1, read on the forward strand.
GCGCTGAAGTTTTTCTGCCAGTTCAAAAAACTTGTTGAGAACAAATTAAATTACAAAATAAAGGCCTTGCAAGCTGATTGGGGAGGGGAATTTAGAACCTTCACAAACTTCTTGGCACAAGAGGGAATAGAATTCAGGCATCCATACCCTTACACCTCAGTACAAAATGGTCAAATAGAGAGAAAGCATAGGCACATAACTAAGACAGGTCTAACTCTGTTAGCTCAAGCTCAGTTACCTCTAAAATATTGGTGGGATTCCTTCCACACTGTAACATACCTCATAAATAGACTGCCTACTCCCACTCTCAAATAGCAATCTCCCTTTCAAACCCCTTACAAAAGATAACCAAACTACAATGCATTAAAAATCTTTGGATGTTCCTGCTATCCTTGCTTGAGGCCATACCAGAAACACAAGTTTGATTTTCATTCAACAAAGTGTGTCTTTCTAAGTTACAGTGATGCTCACAAAGGTTATAAATGTCTAAACTCCTCAGGTAGATTGTACATTTCTAGACACGTGGTTTTCAATGAGCTTGAGTTTCCATTAGAGTCCTTATTCAAAAATCAATCCCATTCTGAGGAATTTGAAATAGTTGTCCCTTATTCCTACTTGTCATCTGATCTAAACAAATGCATTGCAAGTCCAATTGACATAGCTCAGCCTCAAGCAGCCCCTGACCAGCATCACTTGCTACCTAACTCAAGTAACAATCAACAAGTAGATGATCTTCCTAATAATAGTCACAGTGGGGCAGACAGAGTTATAGTTGAAGGCAGTGGTGAACCAGAATCTGCAGAACCAGAAATTGAAGTGCTGCACGATTTTGAGATGGATCATAACACTCAGCAAGCAGCACCAAGAACTCAAAATCAATACCCCATGGTCACTAGAGGAAAATCAAGAATATTCAAGCCAAAAGCCTATCTGGTAAAGTCAACTGAAAGTCATCTAAATCCATCAGAACCCAAGCACGAGAGAAGCAATGATGAATGCTAATCGAAAACGAGCCATGGAAGAGGAATTCAATGCTTTGACAAAAACAAAAACCTGGAAACTTGTGCCTGCTTGCCTACTTATAACATAGTAGGAAATAAATGGGTCTTTAGGATTAAACGAAATGCTGATGGATCAGCTCAAAGGTACAAGGCCAGGTCAGTGGCAAAAAGATTCCATCAAGCCCTTAGAGTCGACTACTATGAGACCTTCAGCCATGTGATCAAACCATCCACCCTGAGAATCATACTTACCCTGGCAGTAGCCAAGGAATGGATCATCAAATAGGTAGATATAAACAATGCTTTCCTCAATGGCGAACTTAAAGAAACTATCTACATGAATCAACCTGAGGGCTTTGATGATGAATCAAAGCCAAACCATGTGTACAAACTCGAAAAGGCACTATATGGACTAAAACAGGCTCCTAGTGCATGGTATGATAAGCTGAAAGTCACCTTTTTGGGCTGGAAGTTCAAACAATCTGTAGCAGATACGTCATTATTTTACTTCAAAACAGAAAAATAGGTCATCTTTATCCTTATTTACGTAGATGATATTATCGTAACTGGCAATGATAAAGACCTTATACAAAGCTTCATAAGTTCACTCAATAAGGAATTTGTTCTGAAAGATATGGAAAGGCTACATCACTTTCTTGGAGTTGAAGTTGTATGGCATGACTCTAGCATTCACCTCACTCAATCCAGATACATCACTGATTGGCTTAAAAGATTTGAGGTTGAAAACATTAAACCTTATCCTACACCTATCCCTACTAGAAAAACTATCTCGAAGACTGATGGTGAAGTGCTGACAAATCCATGAATTTACAGAAGTGTAGTTGGGGCTTTGCAATACCTCTCACATACAAGACCAGACATCACCTTCACCGTCAACAAGCTGAGCCAATTCTTGCAATTTCCAACCTCCACTCATTGGCAGGCTTTGAAGAGAGTACTGAGATATCTTAAAGGCACAATAAATCATGGCTTATGGATCCAAATAAGTAACAGATTGAATCTAAATTGCTACTCAGACGTTGACTGTGCCTCTTGTCCTGATGACAGAAGATCTACAATAGGATATTATATCTACTAAGGTGACAATCTGATATCTTGGTTCTCCAAGAAGCAGCACGTTGTTGCTCGCTCAAGCACTGAATCTGAATACAGGGTGATTGCCTCAACTGCTTCAGAAGGCTCATAGATTCAATCATTATTTCAAGAACTCGAGCTTCCGTTGGCTGGAGTTCTAACTCTGTGGTGTGACAACATGAGTGCAGGGACTCTTACTGCCAATCCAGTCTATCATACCTGGAAAAAACACATAGAATTGGACATCCACTTCATCAGAGACAATGTGTTGGCAAGGAAACTTGAAGTGAAATATATACCTACTTCTGATCAAATTGCAGACTTGCTGACAAAGGGATTGAGTCACTCGGTGTCACTTGTGCACCGTCCAGCTTGAAGGGGATGTTGAGAATTGATATGAATCCATCACTCTCCAAATCATCATTCTAGCTCACCAACACTCTGTCCTGCCGTCCTAACCGTTTTTGCCTTGCTGGTGTTGGACCACCATTTTGTTTAGAAAAGATTCTAACATGATCCTTGATTTAAGGAATCACCTAACAGCTATATTTTCTAGATCATTCTTGTATCAATAGCGATGTATTATATATACAATAATCTCAATCAATGAAGTGGTGTGGTTCAGCAAATTATCTTTTAAGGTGTATATTTTAACTCTATGAAAGGATCTTTTCAACATATGTTTTATCTTATTTATTTTCCATTTAACTGGAAGCAGCATATTGACTGTTTGTTTGAAATGATTTTTCAAAATCACTTCCCCACACCCCCCCACCACCACCTCGATTTTAGCCTCACATTCTCTAAAAAATCATTTTTTTGAAGAAGACAGCTCAACATCAACTTACTAAATGTCCATGATGTCTTTGTATGACTGGTAGACAACTGATCAACATCAATTTTTTGTTCAGACTGTGGCAGAGGAAGAAGAGAGAGGAGCAACTCGCACGTCTTCTAAAACTTTTTGAAGAAGATGATGAGCTCGAAGTCGAACTTGGCATCCTTGATTGAGATAGGATTTCTTGTTTTCCATTCAGATGTAATTAGTTGAGGTTCAATACAACTCTGACTCTTTTTCATCACGTTGTAGATGCTTCTTCTTTTGAGGTTATTCACAATAAGCAAGTTATTTACATTCTTAATTTCTAAATGCTTATGTTAATCAGATTGTTCAAAATGTTTTAAATATGATAAATCTACTAAGGTCTTAACTGTGTTTACATGTTCACTCTGCACACAAAATGTATTGATGCAATAAGAAACCCATTTCCATCTACTTCCACTAAATAAAGAAACAAATAAGAATAAGAACTTTTTCTGTATTTTGCACTATGTTAAAATGCATTGCTTTGTGAATCTCCAATGTGCTTATGATAACACATGTGTGTCTTCAATCTTGTGTAAGAATGTTCCAACGAGAACTAGGCCCCACCCATATTCCCATGTGCTTTGGGATGTTGTTTGATCTGGGTGGCCAGAAACCAACCCAGATCAATTGGTTCTCCAACAACAATAAAAAAATTAAAAGTTGTGGTTCAAAAAATGTTGATTTTTTAAAAATAAAAAGTTGGGATAAAGCCTTTTCATTAGATAGATAAGATGTCTTCTTTCGATGATGAACTTGTTAAAACTTTTATTAAAATTAAAATTTATAAAACTAGAAAATCTAATTACTTTATTGTAAAAATCCTCCATGTCAAATCACCAAGAAAATTAATAGTGCAGAACATACCTTAATTTTTTGGAAATAATTTTTTATTACTGAATCTTGATTCCAAATCTTGAATATTGATTGTTGGCTCTTTTGGTTCTTGAGTTCTTGATCTTAATTTTGCTTCTTACTCCATAATCTTGATTCTTGATTGTAATATAGATTTTTGATTGTCGGTTTCTTGATCTTCCTCTTCAATATGCTTTCTTTATTAATTCTTGTGTTGATGGGATGACACAAAGAATGAGAAGTTACATATAAATTGGAGCTCATAACCCTATTTATAGTTTACATATGTACTTGGCTCATCGTCAAATAAAAATCCTAATGGATTGGATCTCTACACATATAATCTGGTCCACACTTTATTTAGATGTCATAAACCCTACAAGTTAATTCTTTATTAGATCACTTTAATTGGACTCAACTTTAAGATAGCCTTATGCACAATTAATTACATATATAAGTCCACATGATAAATTAATACGCCCAACAATCTCACACTTGGGCCACATGTGTTACCTAGTAAATGTGTATATCCTTATGATGTCAAAACTTTTGCTATCATAACCAAAAGCATTTCCGAACAATCTCGTCCATTGAATTTATCAATATAGGATCAAAACGGTTTTCGTTACAAATATCACAACTAAACCCCCAATGATCAAGTATATCAACACAATCAAGTGACGCGTATCAAGTGTGGATGTGTAGCATAGAAATTACGTGTAATATGATCCAAGCATGCCTATTTCCAATTAGTCCTGCCTTATTCTTTAATGAGATCAACCATAAACTTTAATCAGTGTGCAATTGAACTGAATACTTTATTTTTGAAATAAACTAAATATCCATGGATAAAAAATATATGTCTAAAATAGACAATATCCGAATACAAACTCTCATTAAACTAGTATATCATCAAAAGATACAACACCCATGTAAGTATTATGCTCATGAAAGACTTTGGGTGGTAACCATTAGTAAATGAATTCATGATTATGGAGTGTATTTTAATATGCTTTATAAAAACCTAACGACTATGAATTCTTTACTTAACAACTAGGAACTTAATGTCTATAAATTTTAACATCGTTAGGCTCATGTTGGAATACAAGACTGTTTTTGTCACAGAATAACTAAAGTGAAATTTCAAATACAACCAAAATATTCAACCTAATGACAATATTTTGCTGTCATATTCCATGATCAGAATCAGAATATTCAATTATTTCCAATTGGTTTGATTTTCTTGAATGTGATCATGTAATCCTTAGTTTTTTATAGACACCGAATAACCTAATGACTTCTTTCCAAATTTTCATCCCAGAATTAATTAAATATCTGTCTAGCATTCCAACAATGAATGATATATCTGGATGTGTACAAACCAAAGTATACATTAAATTCTCAACTGCTGAAGCACATGAAATTTTCTATATTTTCTTTATTTAAATTTATCTTTGGGACATTAATTGAGACTAAACTTGTCTCCCTTAACAATAGGGGTATTAAATGATTTACATATCTGCATCTCAAATATTTTAAGAATCTTTTCGATATAGCTCTTTTGTGAAAATTCAAAAATACATCGAGAACAATCCATGTGTATCTATATTATTAATACAAAAGAAGCGTCACTAAAGATTTTTCATTTAAAAATTTAATAACAGAAATCTCTTGATTTCATACAATATGCTTATATCATTGCAAACAAGTAGTATGTCATCGACATACAATACCAAAAAATATGATTACTCCTACTGAACTAGTGATATACACACTCATCAATTGAATTCATCTCAAAATCAAATGATAACATAATTGTCCTAAAAGAGTTTTTCATAGAAACCGGAGAAAAATCTTTTTAATGTTAATGCCTTCTTTTTCAGTAAAGTCATTTGCAACAAGACGAGCATCATATCTCTCCACGTTACCCTTCGAATCCCTCCTAATTTTAAATATCCAATTACAAGAAATGAGTTTCACGCCTTTAGGCAATAGAATAAGTTCCCAAACGTCATTTTTACTTATGAACTTTATCTCTTTATACATTGCATCAATTCACTCTTGAGAATTATTCCTTTGCGTGGCTTGATGGAAGTTGATTGATCTGGCCTTCTTCCTTCAATCCATGCCATCATTATTTTCTTAAAGAAAGGCTCAAGTCATCCAGAATTGTCTTTCTCTTTTTTTATAGTGAATTATCTTAATGACATTTGTTCTAGAGGTTGTTGAGTTTATTTTTCTGGAATAATTTTTTGATTGTACATAGAGAATTTTGTAATATTGTCTTGATGCAAATTTGCTTCTTGAACAAGATCTGGAGCAAGAATTTGTCCCTGCTCCCGATTATTGTCAATTGCAGCAGAAGGAATATATACATATTTTTCATCCAAGACAGA
>CAIGRB010026916.1:10533-22026 GCA_903798255.1 Fraxinus quadrangulata
CTGTCGCTAAGGGAGACAAATTTAGTCTCAAACAATACCCGCAAAATAACCTTGAAGTTAAGGAAATGCAAAAGATCCCCTATGCATCAGCTGTTGGGAGTCTAGTGTATGCTCAAGTTTGTACACGTCCAGACATAGCACTCATTGTTAAAATACTAGGCAGATATTTGAGCAACCCTACGATGGATCATTGGAAAGCTGCCAAAAGGGTTATTAGTTATTTAAAGAGAACAAATGATTACATGTTCACATATATCATATCGGATTAGTTAGAGATCATAAGGTACTCTGATTCTGATTTTACTGGATGCCAAGATAGTAGGAGATCAACATCAGATTATATCTATCTGCTAGTTGGATGAGTTATTTCTTGAAAGAGTGCCAAGTAGAAACTCATAGCTTCTTCTACCATGGTAGCAGAGTTTGTAGCATGCTATGAGGCATCTAATCATGGAATATGGTTACAAAATTTTGTCACTTCGATGTGCATTCTGAATGGCATAGAAAGACCGCTAAAGTTATATTGTGACAATAACTCAACAGTTCTATATTCCAATAACAACTGGAGCTCATATGAGTCAAAACACATTGAAATTAAGTTCCTAACTGTGAAGGAAAGAGTACAGATTTCTTTAAAGCACATTGGGACAAATTCCATGATTGTGGATCCGCTTACTAAGAGATTGCCACCCAAAGTCTTTCATGAGCACACTGCTCGTATGAGTTTTGTATTTCATGAGGATGTCATATTTTAGTGGGAGTTTGTTTTCTCATTACTTTATGTTTTGGATACATTTGTGTATTTAGATATTTTTCTGTACAAAAATAAAGTATTCAATTCATTTCACTATGTTGTTATGTTCAGTATTGATCTCACTTAAGAAATAAGGTTGGACCGATTGGAAATAGACATGTTTGGATCCATAACATGTAATTTTCATGCTGCACTCCCATGATTGATCTATGTCATTTGGTTGTATTAGTGTACATGATCATGATCATTGATAGATTTAGTCACATTAAATGTAACGAAAATCGCTTTGATCCTATATCAATATAACCGATGGACGAGATTGTTTGGAAATACCTTAATAATGATAGCAAAATTTTAAGCTCATAAAGTTGTAAGCATTTGTAAGATTATACGTATGGCCTAGTGGGAGATTATTGGAAAATTCCAACATATGGGACCACACATGTATCTATATTAAAATGTGTGGTGGTATATTTAAAGATTAGTTAATAAAGTGATCCATTAAAACTGATTTTGGACTAAAGTGTATTAAATGTCATGGAATTAAAGTATAGATGCCAGAACAATTATTTTAAATTGATGACTGACCAATTTGAAAGAACCAAAAGATAATAATTGCATATATAATTATTGTATCATGGGGTCATGGTTCTCGATTGAACGTGAGTTTTTCCATCTCTCTGCCCATCAATAGTGAAGAATTCCAAGGAACCACGTATCAATTGGAAGATCATAACCCGTATAATTCAAGCAATCAGATACATGGATCAAGATATGCTTTTGCTATTAATCTTCTCTTTGATTCAACATAGAATATATATATATTAGGGTTTGATATAGTTTTTGGATTGATAATCCCTTTTCAATTTCCATCAACTACTATTAAAACATAATAGAGTGTTGAACCGAATTACCATAGTATAAATCATTCTAGCATAAATATCCACTATAACCATCACTTGCGTAAATTACCCTCTCAAGTCTCGACAATTTATATACAACAAAATCATACTGAAGTGAAACATCAAAAGTTTGTACTATGTGATTTCAACTAATTATATCTTACATTTCAAGCAGTTGAGGTTCTAATTAAGATTGCCGAGATACAGTGTGAAGCAAGTTTCGAGACTCTAAGTGTAGAAGGTCAGAATAGTGCAGATTGGCCGACCCAACATTGGATTAGACTGGTGGACGACTTCTTTGTTCAAAGTGGATGCTACTGTTTGAGCTACATAATGAGTATACAAGTGTTGGGGTAATTTGGGATATTCGGGAGGTCGAGTTCGACTCTTTTTAGGTGGTGCACGACGTCTCCATCAGCCCAAGTTGGAACAACATACTAACTTCTTGATATTTGAATTTGTTGGAAGAGTTAGAAACGGGGTGCACCAACATATTCCTTATTCAAGGAACAAAGTGGCACACCATCTTGCTTTCTTTGCTATTACTACCAAAGTACATTTTACCCAGGTTGTTTGTATCCCGAGTTTCTCTTCACTTGTCATTTTAATGATGTTGGTTAATGAAATTTAAAGTTTTTTCTATATAAAAAAGGGAAAATTACAACAGCGGTCCCTAATATTTTCAATTTTTGCAAACTTTACTCTAACATTTAACTTGCGACAACAAAGATCCCTAACCTTTTAGAAATATGCATCTGAAATCTAAGGGACCGTTCTCTTTGTGTTTCAGTTTTGTATTTTAAGTTTTGAATTCATTTTGAGTTTTGTGTTTTGGGGGTGTATTTTGAGATTGTTAAAAATGTGTTCTTTTTTACATTTTCAAAAATTGTTTTCGAAAAATAAAAAAAGAAAACGTATTCTCTCTCTTTCATCTTCTCTCTCTCTCTTTCTCTATGTCCCTTGTTTCCCTTGTTTTCAAGTTTGTTTCCCTTGTTTTCAAGTTTTTCGTGTGATTGACTTGAAAACGTCCAAAACGATGATTTTATCTTTTTGTGTTTTATGTACAAATTTTTTTTCGTTTTCAAAAACGCGTTTTCGAAAATAGGAAAGAGAACGCATTTTCACTGTTTTGAAAAATCGAAAACAGAAAACAATCCAAAACGGTCAAAGAGAACGGCCCCTAAATGGATGGAAATCATCCGATTGACCGTTAGTTGAGTAAAAAATTTGATTTTGACCAAGTTTGGTAAGGACATTTATGTCATTCACATAGTAAACCTTTTAAAAATCAAATTAAGCTAAAAATAATAAAAAAAGAAAAAATAAATGAAAATAAAAAATCATCTTCTTCCACGTCTTGCCCACCCTCACCCTCACCCCCACTCCCCACACACAACACCCACCCCAAACCAAAACCCAAAAAACAATTATCCAATCATCGACCTACTATCACCAACCACTACGTGCTACTATCGCCCATTGCCGACCACCTCCGCAAACCAAAACCAATTTGAAAACCACAATCTTAAAACATGTCATCCTCATCTCTCATTTTAGTCTGGATTGTAACAGTTTGACCACTTTCGAGAGCCAGCAATCCGTTCTGACTTCTTATTGGAGTTGATGGACCTGAGCATATGGGCCTTTTTGATACCGGAATGGAAGCTCTCATAGGAGGGGCCATTCTCGAGGGCTCTTGACTTGCTATTTGAGTCATTTCCGTCCCCATGTCCATTACGCACATAGAGTGCAAACTCGATGTAGAACTATAACAGGCTTATTGATTCTCCATATCATCACAATCTACTTTCTTAGTTCCCAATTCATATGGACTCGCACTTGTAGAGCCAGCACCATCGTTTTTTCCTCATCTTCGCTCGAGTATTCCTTCTTTAGTATCGGAGCTATCAATCTCCTATCATCAGCATTTGAATTATTGGGGAGAGCTTTTGTCCGATTTTTATCTCTTCCTTTCAATAGATTTACTAGACATTTCGATGCATCGTCCCATTTCGATGGAGTTGGTTTTGAGATTCTAATTTTCAAATTGGAAGAGATTCTTTCTGTTGTTGTTTGAGATGTTGATTTTGGTTTGCGGTGGTGGTCGAAGATGACAGGCAGTGGTAGGTAGTGGTCGGCAATAAATAGGTAAGTGTTTTCTGGGTTTTGGGGGTGGGGAGGAGTGAGATGTGGAAGAAGATGATTTTTTAAATTTTTATTTATTTTATTTTATTTTCTCTCTCTTTTCTTTTTAATTGTTTTTAGCATAATTTGATTTTTAAAAGGTTTAATGTGTGATTGTCATAAATGCCCTTATCAAATTTGGTCAAAATCAAAAAATTTTGGTCAAGTAATGATCAATTGGATGGTTTCCATCCATTTGGACTCCAGATGCATATTTTTGAAAGGTTAGACATATTTACTAGCATCTCTTTTGGTTACTTTCGAACATTTCAATCAATAGAAAAGAAATTTTAAAAAAATAATTATGTCATTTCTAATAATTTAAATTTTGAGATAAGGTGGTTTAGTGTGACACTTTGAGTATAGGAACACATGCCAGGACTTTGAGCAGAAATTAGGATATGTTTAAGTCCCATTTTGGTGTGGAATATATTTTCAAATAGTAGATTGATGAAAAATGTGTGGTCAAAAAATAAGGAAAAGTTTTAAATTTGTGTGTTGTATTATTTTATTGAAAAATGTGTAGTTAAAAAGAAAAGAAAAAAATATATTTTAAAAATAATGAAAATCAATTAAGGACTTAGATTAAAATCATATTTTAATCCGACTCAAACATGCCTTAAATTTTTAAATAAGTTTGTACATACTAGTATGACTACGTTCAATAAACAAATAGGTGACGATATCCAATCTACCAACACCAAAGAAATTTTGAAATTCATGAACCCTTCTTTTCTTGTTTTTTCAAAATGTAGTACTACTATAAGACTATTTTTTACAAACACATTTTATAATTTAGAAAACATCTATAAATTTAAAGAGTAAAAAATTTTAAATACTTCAACAGTCTCTTTATCTTTAACGCTTAATATTATTACTCTAAAAAATATTTATTTGAATATTTTTTGGAGCATAATTTTAAAAATTAGATTTTTAAAATTGACAGCATTTTTATCTTATGTTTAAAAGATCTCCTGAAGATACTTTTATGATGTATTTGATGGATATTATTGAGAAAATAATATATTTTAAATTGTGATATATAGTAAATATGTGGTTAAAAAGTAAGAAAAAGTTATTGATATGATAAAAAATATTATTTTATTGAAAAATATGTAGTTAAAAATAAATTTTAAAAAATAAATTTTGAAAGAATATACGTGAAACAAGGACACTCATTGTACAACATTTCAAATTGGTGTTGACAAAATGTACATAACAATATGAAACGAAAGATCAAGATCTTCACGGACCCACCTTTTTTGTCCACTTTATATTTCAATGGCAGATAAATATAATAGCCACCGTTATCTCTCTTTCATCTCTCTCTCATCTAGTTATAGGAAAAAATATTATTTGACCTTAAACAAACTTATTATTATCACATCATATCTATTTTTTTTTCTTGGCAATATATTCTTAAGAAACGACATAAAAGTGCTCAATAATTTAGCATTAGTTTTACATATTCACTTTACAGTTCATCTAAGAAAAATTAGTTTGAATTAAGCTTGGACTATATTCCCACCACATTTTAATAATTAGATTACATCTTAATTGTGTAAAATGTTCATAATTTTTACGCATTATCACATTTATGCCACAAACTTTTTTATTACATTCTTATTCTCAAATTAACATAAATTGTTCCTGATTATGATTTTTTTCTTCAAAATTTTCTTTAAGATAGAGTAAAAAGAATTATTTGTCTATTGTATTTTTAAGCCTTTATTTGATCATCATTATTTTCAAAATATATTTTTTTCTCTCTTCTTTTCAACCACACATTCTTCAATAAAATAATATTACACGTAAATTCAAACTTTTTCTTATTTTTTTAACTACACATTTTCCATTAATCTGTTATTCCAAAACAATCATGCTATATGTACATTATTTTACACTTTCCCACATGATAATATACCATTGACAATTTAAAAGATAATCAATTTTTCATTCAATTCTTTTTTTTTTTTAACTACACATTAAATGTTATGCTTGATGTATACTTGAAGCATAGATCAATCATTTTTTATTTCAAAATCCATTCTTAACCAAATAATGGGCTCAAACAAGGGCTAAATAAGAAAAATAAATAATAATGCAAAGATGTGATTAAATATTTGATTGTCATTTTAAAGCACGTTAACAACATTTCTGAATGAAAATCACGATTAAGGACATAATTTTTGGATCAATGAAATATTAAAAATAAGAATGTGATAAAGAGAAAAAGTTAAATATATAAGCGTGATAATGAATAAAGATTAATGATCTTTAATTAATTAATATGTGGTGTATTTATAAAAAGTGTGGTGTGAATATAACAACTCTTAAGTTTATCTTATCTTAAAAACTATATAACAAATAAAAGTTGCTTGCCTTGGATTAATGACACCTTTCTGAATTTGAATCTAAAAAGGAAAAACTAAACAAACAATTCTTGTATCCTACGGTTAATTATGAACTCGATCTATTGTAATATAAAAAATAAAAATAAAAATAAAAAATTCTTTCTAACATTTTAAACTTTTAAATAAAATGGTTCAATTGATAGCATAGCAAAAAAGTAGAGAATCAAGTCTCTTCCTCGTCTATTTATAAAAGTCGTACATATATAGACTTTTGATGCGAATAATAATAATAAGTTACGTGTGCCCCTTAAAAAGTTACGTGTGCCCCAAATAAGCCAAAAAGAGGAAACTTTGATGGGGGCCAAATATGTCAAAAAAGAGTGTTGCGTCAAATATTATATTATAACAATATATCTTAATTATATTCTCCCAATTGTATCCTTGTATCAACAATAATAATGCTACGTGCGATAGATATTGGAACGTAAAGAAATTTCAAAAATACATTAACTTCTCAATATGGTTAGATACAAAATTTCAATTTGGTTGACAATCTGTGCTTAACAAGTTAGGTCTCACCTTCCCCCGAATTCAAAGATTTACATTTCTCCACTTTATAAGCCAAGTTCATATACTAGCCACCATTTTATACTCTCTCTCTCTCTCTCTCTCTCTCTCTCTCTTCTTACACATGCAATTTTTTGGTCCTCAAATTCTGTATATTGATATTTTTTATTCATTATCATCGTCGAATTTCTTTAATTGCAGAGAGCTACACGATGAGAAATTCAAGAACAGGCAATATGTTTAAAGAAACTAACGTTCTTCGTAAACAAACTTTTGGCAAAATGTTGGAATCCGATCCAAATGATCAACAAGATTTATCCTTTCGATTCACAAACACGTCTCAATTCATCCCTGCAAATCACGATCCATTGACCTCGGGTAACAACTCTCCATACAACGCGCCATGGTATCAATCTTCCCCATTTTCGACGGCCTCATCGGGCCAAACATCAGCATATCCGACGCCTTCACGAGACCAATATTCGTCGTCCCCATTATCGAAATCTCCATGGTCCTCTCACGTGCCTCCGCCAGTGATGGATAATGCCAGTTGTTCTTATACGGGACTAATAGGGTCCCTTGTACGTGAAGAGGGTCATATATATTCATTAGCTGCTTCCGAGGATTTGTTGTATACAGGTTCAGATAGCAAGAATATCAGGGTCTGGAAAAACCAGAAAGAATTTACTGGTTTCAAATCAAACAGTGGATTGGTTAAAGCTATTATAATAGCCGGCGGAAGAATTTTCACCGGCCATCAAGATGGGAAAATCAGGGTATGGAAAGTCTCCCGCAAGAACCCTAATATTCATAAGCGGATTGGAACATTGCCAACTTTTAAGGCTTACATAAAAAGTTCATTCAATCCGAAAAATTATGTCGAAATCAGACGACATCAGAATGCAGTTTGGATTAAGCATTTCGATGCCATTTCGTCTCTCAGTATAAGCGATGACAAATCGTTGTTGTACTCTGGTTCTTGGGATAAAACGTTTAAGGTTTGGAGAATTTCAGATTTCAAGTGTCTGGAATCAATAAAAGCTCATGATGATGCAGTAAATTCCATTGTTGCAGGCTTTGATGGATTATTATTCACAGGTCGAGCCTATCGTCTAAAAGTTTAGTTATTAACATGCTCTTCAAGCATTCATTTTATGTCAAAACCCCGGTCCCACAACATACGCAAGTTTCATAAATTTTCAAAATTTAAATAAATAATAGTTTAAGCTGACTCTAGTTCTCTCTTTAACAGGTTCAGCGGATGGTACTGTCAAAGTCTGGCGAAGAGAATCACAAGGACAGGGAAGAACAAAACATATTTTCTTAAAAACGTTGTTAAGACAAGAATGTGCAATAACTGCCCTGGCTGTCGGTCCATCCGCCATTGTTTACTCCGGATCATCAGACGGGCTTGTAAATTTCTGGGAGCGCGATAAGTTTCTTTCTCATTGTGGAGTTTTAAGGGGCCATAAACTCGCAGTCCTGTGCTTGGCCACAGGAGGAAATTTAGTGTTCAGTGGATCAGCCGATGCAAACATTTGTGTATGGAAAAGGGAAGAAGGCAATCATATTTGTCTGTCCGTGTTGATCGGCCATGGTGGTCCGGTGAAATGCCTGGCAGTTGAGGATAAGGGAGCCTCCGCTGATGGCAATAGGCAGTGCATTGTGTACAGTGGAAGTCTTGACAAGTCGGTGAAGATATGGAGTGTCGCGGCTGTGGAAACAAAACCACCACAACATTCTCAAATGGACGTCTATGATTCGCCTTACGATAGCAGACAGAGACAATGGTGAAAGTAAGATGAATAATTATAAGATAAGATAGCAAGAATTATGCTCCTTCGACTTCAAATATTTCAGAGATTGCATAGTAGTGAGGGAAGATCGTGTCTGTATATGTGTACACAAGCTTTAATTAGTTGATTTGGTCACAAAGGATTTAAATTTTTTTCAGTTGCCATGGATCCAGGAGAGTTGTGAATTAGCATGTAGCCAAATAGAGGAAACGAGTAGCTATTTGTTGATTTGGTCGTAAAAGAGTTGATTTCATTCGATTTTTCCGTAACTAGAAAGAATTTATCTAGATAGAGGAAATGAGTGGTGGTAAAAAATTCACTCGTTTCCATTTCATTTCCTATGTCTTTTAAGTTTTAAGTGTCTTATTTTGTACGCTCGTATGTTTGATACTATTGATCGTGTTGATTATGTCTCATAAAAGTTTAAGTTCGAAAGTGCTATAATAATCTACAAATTTCAAACCACCCATGTCCGTGTAAGGGTTTTCATGAAAGAATTCATTTCTCGATCGACCAGTTCACTTAATGGCAACACAGTCCCTATTTGGATGGTTTATGTTAGTTGAAAACCATAGTGTGATATGGAAATGATAAGTCGGGAATTTAAATACCAAATAAAAATGAAAGGAAATGGAAAATCGGAGACCGGTTTACAATATTGGGTGAATAGTTTGGGACTAATGCTTCAAAATTTATTTTCTTCATTAGGGTGGATAAGGAGGAACTCTATCACCTTTATTGAAACTTTGACTTAGGTGTGAATAGAATACTTGAAGATGAGAAATCACCATACTCTTGAATGAAGTTTAAAGAAACTTCAGCATATATATTTGACATTTGATGCAAGATTTCTTTGTTAAATTCTTGCTCTGTGGACTTTGGAAAATCTCGAGGTCCAAACAGATATAGGTACGAAGTGGTTGGAACAAGTTTTGTACAAGTTCGATATAGCAAGATTTAATATTAGTTCAAAGAATTTGCTGAGCAAAGGTAAATTTTATCAGCTACCACTAAAATTTCATCAAAATCTCAATTATGTCAATAAATTTTAATTTGCTCATTGTGACACTGCACTTCAAATTTATTTTTAAACTATTTGTTTACATGCTTGTGAATTTGATATCGTCTAAAGTAACTTGAGCGCCTAATGTTTCCTTTCTTCCCAGGATAAAGAATATCTCCTCTTTAGCTAAAGTCCTCTTTTTCTTCTACCTTTCGTGTAAACTATTCTATACAAGGAGTCGCCTAATTTAACCTCTTTTTAAAGTCAAATTCATTATCTCACTCTATACATCTCATCGGCAAAGTAATGTGTTCTAATGGATATTTTATATTAGCTCAACTTATTATTCTTTATATCTGAAGGAAGGTGGGCTTATAATTTCATGTATGAGCGCGACAACTAAACCAAGGTGTGCAATTTTTTTTTATGCTAAACAAGGTTAAAGTTGACCCGTTCGAATTTTTTTTAGTGTGCAATTTTAATGGGAACAATACATAATTCCTTGTTTTAAATATCACATTTCNATAACGCACCACTTCAAAATCTTAGATGTCTGCGCATAAAGTTCTTCAATGTGTTTGTGAAGTCGTACTCATAAGCATAAAAAGTATTAAAATGAAGTAAACATTATTATTTGGGAACAATACATAATTCCTTGTTTTAAAGATCACATTTCATAAATAACAAATTTCAAAAATCTTTTCAAAAATCAGGTGTTAAATCAATTTATTAAATATTTTTAATTATAATATAATACAATTATCTCAATTTATTAAATTTCAAATCCAAATCATTCTCATTCTCATTCTTTCCCTACTCTCTATCCTCTCCTACCCCTTTTCTCCATCGGAGGCGGCCATCTACTCCGATTACTATTTCGACGACTGTTCCGACGATCACTCCGGCGGCAGCTCCGATGACAGTTTCGACTGCTCCAATAACCACTCCAACGCATGCTCCGATCAACCTACCCACCCCATCCATCCACTCCCAATTTCCAATTTTTTTCAAAATTTCAAATCACAATCTGTCACAATCGATCACAATAAGTCACAAACAACACATATCTAGTCGAAATCTCATCCCGTGCCACCAAATTCAAACATCGTCGCTACACCGGAAAAAACCATATCCAAAATACTACAAATTGAAAAATCATCAACAATAAACACCACCACAACCGCCATTACCACCACCAATAATAGCACCACCTGAACCAACATCAGCACCATGACCAAGACCACCATCTGTGACCACCTCACCCTCACCGTCGCTGCCACCACCACCATTTTGTAACCCACCAATAACAACCTACACGGCTTCTTCTTCACAGATCACGTGCAACACCGCAAGGCTTCTTCACAAATCTGTAACGTCGCCACGGTTGCGATAGAGTGGAGAAAATGTGGGACGCACAGCTTCTTCACAGATCACGTGTAGCGCCGCCGATCAAGCACACATACCTCTGACGCATCTCCTTCGTCGTCGACTGTCAGCGTCGAAGTGAGAAGGGAGAGGAGAAGTGAGAGACCCTACTGAAATGGCTAAAACTCGCATGAGACCCTGTTGAAATCTCCAATAGCCCAAGCCTGCATTATCTTAATCTCTCCAACAATGGCTTCAACTCAAGCTTTTCGATACAGCTTTCCCGCCTCAAAAACCTCAAAGTTCTCAATCTATATAATAATAATATAACGAACGGCGTCATCACAGCGAGTGTCGCTGTGACGACGAGGATCAACAACGAGGAGGAGAGAAGATGAGCAGTCGGTGCCGCCTCCATCACCGCGACCAACCACCCATCACAAGATCGGCACCAGCCACTGCCCTTTACACTGCTATCACTAGAGAAGGCAAAGAGAGAATGAGAGAGAGAGAGAGAGAGAGAGAGAGAGAGAGAGAGATGAGGGAGTGGGAGAGAGAGAAGATATAG
>CAIGRB010026919.1:0-12414 GCA_903798255.1 Fraxinus quadrangulata
GCCCTTGTTTGAAACCCATTTTGGGTGAAATTTTTTTTTGGAATAGTGATTGATGGAAGATTGTGTGGTTAAAAAGTAAGGAGAATTTTTGGGTTTATGTGTAATATTATTTTATTGATAGAATGTGTGATTGAAATGAAGAATGAGAAATAGAATGAGATAAAAAATGGGTTTCAAAGAGGTGCTTAATAGATATGGAACAGGAATTGGTCAAACTCCACGTCATCATGAGATGACCTATTAAGAATTTTAAAAGGGTTTTTCTTTAGTTTTTCAAAAGTTTTAAAAAAATACTAGGTAACCCAACTTTGAGAGAAGTCTCATTTTAGTACTGCAATTTCTTTTGTTCCAAACTTATCACTCATGTCTCAGTTTTGCTTTGGTTTGATCGCCAATAATGATTTGTCACGAAATTTTAACGTCTTGTTATTGTGGTAGATAATTTTTCTTACGCATACAATATAGATGTTAATGGAGCTCTATAGTTGTCCCTTTCAAAAATAATTATCTTTAATAACCGCGTTAACAGATGGAATTTGAATTATTCTAAAACCAACATGGCAACTTAAAGTCATGAGGAGTCCACGAGCAAATATAGTTGCCACCGAGGGAAGTAGGTTAACTTTTTGACCTTATTATGATTTCGGATTAAAAATAAAAATGAATGGCTAAATTAAATTTTTACTCAAAGTTGGGTGACCTTCAATTTTTTAACTCATTTTTATATATTTCTTTTCCACTCCAAAATGGTGGCTAAAACTGAGAAAAAAAAAGAATATTTGAAAACGACAACAAATCAATAATAGAGGCTTTCTAGTCAAAGAGAAACTACCAACAAATAGGAAATTTATCATATCTGGTAATTTCTTTCTATTTATTTTAGGATTCTAGAGTTCAAGAATTAGTAGCAAATGAAGAAATATTGCAAGTTGGATCAAATGGACTTGCTAGTAGGCTTTGAGTTCTAGCGTGTTCAACGGAGTTGAATTGAAGTGAGAACAAATGTTAAAATGAAGGTTTAATAGCACAAAATGTTCATACGTTTGGTATGTAGTGTGCAAAATATCTCTACGTTTCAAATTTTTGCATTTCCACCCCTATTCAACGTTTCATTGTGGAAAACATCATTTTTACCTATTTTTAACGTAAAATGATCAATATACCCTCCCATATAAATAAAACAAAAAAGAAAAGAAAAGAAAAGAAAAATAAAGAATAAATTGCAATTTTACTCCTAAACTTTTTAAAAAATACAAATAAAGAATATATCTACTGCAAATCCCCAAACTTTTGGACCCATATTTGTAACTTCCCATTTGCCCCGATTCATTAATTTTTGTTCTTCTCTATGGCTGCCGACGCCTCCCCAAAATTCCCAAATTCTGACCTAATACAGGTCCTCCAGATGCCCAATTACCACCCAAAAATCGCTGGTCTCGTCGTAGTCCGACGGCCTCCAGTTCTATAATTTTGTGGCACACGCTGTTTTTGGGGTTTTTGCTACTATTTGTAGTGATGCGGTGTTTACTCCTATGGATATGGTGAGGCACAGGCTTCAATTGAGTAGAAGTGCGTACAGTGGGGTGTGGGATTGCATGAGGAAGGTATTGAGGGAGGAGGGGATTAGGGCATTTTATGCATCTTATAGGACCACTGTAATAATGAATGCACCTTTTACGGCAGTGCATTTTACCACCTATGAGGCGGCAAAAAAATGTTTGATAGAAATTTCTCCAACGAGCGCAAGTGATGAGAGGTTGGTGGTTCATGCCGTTGAAGAAAATGGTTGTAAATTCTGATTTTCAGATTTGTTTGATGTTATGAATACATCTGTAGGAGCGCAATGAGAGTTCAATTGTCAATTGCAGAGGGGTGAAATTCGAATGGTTTTGGTGGCGACGACAAGGGGTTGGAGGAGGCGGAGAAGAAGAGAGGGGGAGTTTTTTTGTTAATTTTAATATGTTCATAAATTTTGGATTCATTTGCATTTTTTAAAAAGTTTAGGAGTAAGATTGCAATTTATTTTTTATTTTTCTTTTATTTTTTGTTTTATTTATATATGAAGGTATATATTGGTCATTTTACGTTTAAAATATGTGAAAATGACGTTTTCCGCAATAAAACGTTGAAATTGGAGCGAAAATGCAAAAATTTGAAACGTAGGGACGTTTTGTGCTATTAAGCCTTAAAATGAACAAGGAAATTGAAGTCATGAAGAGGTTGGGCTCGTGCTTCATGAAATTGGTCATGCATACGAGATTACCGATCTCAAAAGAAAAACATGATTGGAATATAAACATTTAGAGTCTACTTGAAAAAAATTTATCAACATACATTTAATTGAATAGACTCGTACACAATCCGACTCAATAAAGCTAAATTCTGTGATATTTTCTCCAAAAACATATTAATTTTAGTATTAAAATATATTCGAGTCCATTTTCTTCCATTGTATAATAGCTGAACAAGCTGACAAATTAGTCTATTTCGCAAAATTTAGATCAATACTTGCTCAAAAAGTAACTACTTATACGGATTTCAACATCAACATTATTCTAACAAACCGTGGTTGAAATTGACCATTCATGGCTGTACATTTTGTAAAACTGTTTTGCTTTATTCTCCAAAGACAAAATGAATTGGGCTTATACCGAAATGGTTGAAAAAATAATAATAAGAAAGCCCAAGTGATTAATATTATACTTAAAAAAAACTAATCAATTAATTCTTACAATTTTGACTCACCATCTCCTTTTATTAATTCCCATTTATTTCCTTAAATTTCTTACACTTATTTGAATTTGGTTATCATTGTAAATAATCCTAAATGGATTTATATCAAAGACATGAAATTTTCCCGTCTCTTATAAGTTTAATTTGTTGTTAGTTTCGACTTCATAGATGATTTTCAGTTCAAATTTCAAAAGTTTAAAGAATCATTCATATTTATACTAAACATTAGAATCAAATAAATTTTAATCCTTGTGCTCTAGACGAGGTCCCCATTGATCTCATCTTAAGACACCTACGATATCTTCTGATAGATGTGCCACCCCTACCAAAACTTTCCGCCCAACTATGTCTACATCTCAGATCACCAAACGGTTTACTTAGTTCATAATTAAATAAATTCAAAAATTCAAAATATGAAAGATCCAGGAAATAGATGCACTTACACATACACACAATCCTTCTATATTGTACCTTGAATCAAGAAGATTTTAAATTCTCAAGGTTCGTGGTAAAGTACAACTAATTTGGAAAACCTCTGGAGAACAAATATCCAATACAAAGCAAATTAAGTAAAACTTTCGCAATTTTCATGTATCACAAAAAATACAAAGAGAAAGGAATGAAAAACATGTAATAGAGAATCAAAGAAGGGGTTCAGAAAGTTCCATTTCATTTGCACTTTGTTGTGGTGTTGTTGAAGGACGCGAGCCGACAAAATCCAAGCCAAGCCATTGCCATGGCCAACATACATATCTCTGCCGAGTGAGGCCCATTTTTGAGGTGTCTTGGGTGTCTAGCTCATCGAGTTGATGAGTCAGCTCTTCGACTCTGTCTCTCAGCCTAGACGCCCTCATATCTGCCAATCTCAATGATTTCTCAGCAGCGTCTCTTGCTGCCATGGCAGCCGCTGCTGTTTCTTCTTTGAACTTCAGCTTTTTCTCCCATTCAATTACAGTTTTCTTTGCCTCCTCGAGTTCCTGGCCCACGATTTCCAACTGCAGAACCATGGACACAAGATTAAGTCTAATTCCATTCTTAAAAGTAACTTTTACGACTTTGGAAAACATGGCCAAGGACATGAATAAAAAAGACGGGACAAAATGTAAAAACTTGCTTGTCATTACTACTATAAATGAAAAAAAAATAATACAGGATCTCTTCTAGACAGGTCTGTCCATTGAAGGTGATTTACACAAGGTCAAGAGAATCGTGGTGAGATACAAATTTATCAATGAAAAAAACATAACAAAACTTAAGGGGTTGTTCTCTTTGTGTTTCAGTTTTGTGTTTTGAGTGTCCATTTTGAGATTGTTGAAAATATATTCTTTTTGACATTTTGAAAAATCGTTTTGAAAACACTCAAAACGAGTTTTGAAAATTTTAGCTTGATTATAATTGAAAACACCCAGGGTTTTCTTTGTAAATTTTTAATTTCTTTTCAAAAACGCGTTTTCGAAAATAGGAAAGAGAACGCATTTTCACTGTTTTGGAAAATCGAAAACAGAAAACGGCTTGAAAATGGTAAAGAGAACATGCCCCAATATGTAGAGTTATCTCATACTTGGAATGATCATCAAATTATGTAGAACTCTTCAGAAAACAGTGCACTTAATAATTATGGTACTGGAGAAGCTCCGATTTGGAGACAATAATTAAAAATTTTGCTTTCAGAAACCAAATCGAAATTATTCTAGCATATCTTTAGGCACAGAAAGCTCGTTCAGTATACCATACACAAACCCGGTCAAATTCACAAAAATAATCACAGACGAGAAATAAGAAAAGCAAATTGAGTCGCCCTTTCTCAGCTATACCTGTGCTACATACTCTTGTTCGACTGCTTTTCCTACTGCAGCTTCTTGTTGTGCAGCTATTTTCCACCGTGTGATTTCTTCTTCAGCAGCAGAAATATCCATCATAAGACCTTCAACCTAGTTAAGATTATTAAATATCATATTTGAAAATGATACATAAAGGACAAGGAAGAAACCTCCAGTCCTTTGCATTGTTAAACCATCATACAGGATAAAGAGAAATTAAATGGTTGGAACTTTAAATTCGTTGATATCAGTTAAGAACAGAGTCATAATAAATTACATTTTCATTTGCCAATCTCTCCTTCTCTTCAAGCTCTTCCACACGTTGTTTCCACTGGTTGAGCTCCTTGGATAGAGCGTCCACATGCTCCTTGTATAAACTTGACTCTGCCCTTAATTTAGTACAGACATATTAACAGTTAGAAAATAAACAACACTCGTACCAAAGAGGAAACAATACACAAAAGGCATAGTAAATCGACAAAACCACCATTGGATATAGTCATTCATATCTTATAATACAAATAAATTGTCAAGATGCGGAGGGGAGCATAATGAGATGAAATTTGGCTTCAATCCACGTTGATGACTTAGCTCAGGAACGGAGAAGCTAACATCTTGCTTTTGGTAAGCTGAATATATAATTCACAAAAGCAATATTTCGATGCTCCTAATCCTAGGTAATTGACTAAGTAGTGAACAACTGTGCTGCAATAGCACCTATTATTGTTTTTTTTTTTCTCATTTAAACAAGTACTACTTGCATCTATTCTCCTTGTCTTGAAGAAGAATTAATGGGGATCCTATTAAACAATATTACACGAAGACTTTCCAAGTTTAGATCTTATTTAGGAAAAGTAATTAGGGTATTATAGCTCCTGTTTGAGCCACATTAAAATTTTCATTTTCATTCTTCTACTCATTTTCAACCACACATTTTTCAATAAAATAATATTTTTCATCATATCAATAATTTTTTCTTCTTTTTTAATCACACAACTTCCCATAATTGCACTTATATCCTCTGTTTGATTCACATTATTTTTTTCATTCTCATTCTTCTACTTATTTTCAATCATATATTTTTCAATAAAATAATATTTTTTATCACATCAATAATTTTTTCTTCTTTTTTAATCACACATTCTCCATCAATCTACTATTCCAAAATACATTATTCCAAAATAATGTGGCTCAAACACACCCTATATTATAGATTTTCTAGTATTATATTGGTAGTTTCAAACTTAAATCAGATTAGTTTAAACCCTATTTAAAGGGAGCTAATGCATTCTATAGTTACACGTTAGATAAATTGAATAAATAATACTTTCTTCCCTGATTTCGTCTCAGTTTCTCCCCTTTCTCCCCCTGTTCTCTTCTCCTCTCTCCTTCTATAAATCAGGTTCTTGTTTGTTTCATCCTACAACAAGAACTCATACCGGAGTTTTGACTTCCAAAGAAACAATCAATATGTTACTTCCCTAGAAACAATTTTCCTGTATGACTTTGCTGCCGAAATTTGTTTTTGCAAAAGGTACGTGTTAAAAATTCCAAATGAGGTCCATACATATTTTCTATATCCCACTACTAGCTCTATTATTTCGGCTTCCTAATAACTTCGGATATCTAAATATTATCTGAGAACTTACAGACCAAAGGCAGAAAACTCACTGTGGCAGATCCTAAAGATTTTGGACAAGCACCAAACATAGATCTCACTTTCAGCCTCTGATGTTCGGACTCTTCGAATAATCGGAGTACACCGACACGACAGAGGTATGGGTTTGCGATTTGTGTAGGATCCTCTAAATTTCAACCGGACACTTCGTCGTTTTTGCTTCTTCCTTATTTTTCTTCATTTTTTTTTTCCTTCTGTTTTGCTTTCTATAAACATAGCATCGTATCCGAGAGGGTGAAGAAAGGTGGTGGCGCTATGTTATCCCTTCCTTTTGTTCTTCTTCTTTTTTTTTTTCTTTCCATTTTCTCCTTTTTTCCCCTTCTCTCTCTCACTGTATAGGTGGTTTAGGGTTTTGCTTGTATAAAATGAAAATGGGTTTCATATAGTGTTACTTAGTGCTTCACTAAGTCCAAATTGCAGTCAAAACCCTCATTTCTATTTTATATAATATTTAATAATTTTCATAATCGAATACTATACCCTAAAATTATATTTTATTTGTCTTAACCCCTTAATCAATATTCATTTCTTTTTTTGTGAATAATTGATTTTGATCTATTCAAAATGATATCTTGGATTAGTAAAAAAAAAAAAAATTTAATTGTATTTAATTTTGTTTTATTTTTTTTTTTTTTTTTTTTTTTTCTTTTTTTTTTCCTTCTTTATATGTGATTTATGGTTTTGTTTGCATAAAATGAAAATGAATTTCATATAGTGTTACTTAGTGCTCCACTATGTCCAAATTACAATCAACTTCCTCATTTTCTATTTTATATAACATTAGTAATTTTCATAATTGAAAATTAAATCTCAAAATTATATTTTATTCGTCTTAACATCCCTTATTAAATACTCATTTCCTTTATTGTGAATAATTAATTTTGATCTATTCAAAATGACATTCTGAATTAGTAAAAAAATTAAAGTTTGAAAGACGTACACACGTACTCGTGTCTGAAATTTGGACTCTTTTTAGCCATATCCCCATATCCTACATTAAAAAAAAAAGATCTGACACATACGTACCCGTACCCCATATCTATACTCGAATTCGAGAATCATAGCTTTCAGCACAATTATAGCTAGTATTGGGCAAGATATATAGTTATTTCCTTCAGTACCCATACTAGTGTAGGAACTTGTTCAAAACTGAGTAGAATCTTCATCGAACGTAATAAAGACCACAAGAAGAATTCAAGTTCAAAACTGGTTTTTCTGATACAATTCTTCAACGGGTGGAGAATCTCAATCTACTTAACATGGTTCACAAAAATCAAGATTAATTTGCTCTGAGAACACCTCATATGCAGAACCATCCTAAAGTGTTGAATGAATGCCTTGCGTTTTCCCATCTAGAGTCTCGTCATAAACTAATGATCCTTGTTTGTGACGAGTTCATCAAGTTGTTTTGAAATCTGGAGGCTTGTCCTCAATTAAGCTTTTCATGAATTTTAAAATTTCTTCCAAATTCAGGTGTCCACAATTAAGTTTTTAATGGATTTCAATGAAATCCATTAAATTTAGGTATCTTCAATTACTTGTGGATTTATAAGTTCAAAAGATTTTGATGGATTTCAAAATTAAAAATATACATAAAAAACTCTCTTAAAGTTTCACCAATTTTAATTAGATTCTTATGGATTTTGTTGAAATCTATTCAAATTCACGAAATTCATTAAAATTTAAAGTCATCCAAAATTCATCATAATCGCAGTTGAGGGCACCCTTGCAATAAGATGTCCTAATGTAGTCTTTATCATTGCTACTAATTGATGAAGACGGATGTGCAAGAGACCAGAAGAAGAATCTTCATCGAATGTAATAAAGGCCAGAAGAAGAATTCAAGTTCAAAATTGATTTTTCTCATCGTACACTTGAAGCTTTAATGGGTGAAGAATCTCAATCTACTTAACATGGTTCACAAAATCAAGATTGGTTTGCTCTGAGAACACCTAGTATGCAGAACCATCCTAAAGTGTTAAACGAATGCCTTCTTGTGTTTTCCCATCTAGAGTCTCGTCATAAACTATTGATCCTTGTTTGGGACGAGTTCATCAAGTTGTTTTGAAATCTGGAGGTTTGTCCTCAATAAAAATTTTCAGGAATTTTAAAATTTCTTCCAAATTTAGGTGTCCACAATTAAGGTTTGAATGGATTTCAATGAAATCCATTAAATTTAGGTATCATCAATTACTTGGGATTTATAAGTTCAAAAGATTTGGATGAATTTCAAGATTAAAAATACACGTAAAAAACTCTTTTAAAGTTTCACCATTTTTAATTAGATTGTTATGGATTATGTTGAAAACTATTCAAACTCACAAAATTCATTAAAATTTAGAGTCATCCGAAATTGATTATAATCGCAATTGAGGGCACCCTTGCAATAAGATGTCCTAATGTAGTCTTTATCATTGCTACTAATTGATGAAGATGGATGTGCAAGAACCAAGAAGTATAAAATATATTTAATGTCAACTTCTAAGTTTTCAAAGGAAAACTAAGGATAAAACCTCAAATGGGCTGTACAAACAAGCCCAAATTTCTAGAAAAGAAATATATGGAAAAAATGCAAATCTTAGCTCATGTTTGGCACCATTTATAATCCGTTAATAATCGATCAATTTATTTTTTATTTACATATTTTATGAGATCCATAAGTACTATCCACTTATCCGCTACGCTTTTTCACTTATTCATAACTTAAAAAAATTATAAATAACTCCCAAACATGTTTTTTATATTCAAAAAGTAAGAAAAACCATATAAATAATTGAGAAAATTCGATATCTACAAGTTCTTAAACTCATCAACCAAGAAATTTATTAAAAGGAAATTTGAGAATATATTCCAAGGAATAAAAATAAATAACAACTTTAAGTTCCAATATTGTATTGTAGCCTCAAAATTAACCAAGTTACAATAACTCCAGTTAATGTTTTTCTCATTTAAACATTCACAACTAATCAGTGCGAGCCATTTTCAAAAAAAAAAAAAAAATGTTATCAAGGAAAAATCATGCCATAAATAATTAGTTTACCAATTGATAATAGCAGATCAAGTTACCAAGAGTTAGTTTGCCAACTGTTGATACGAGATGAACTTAATTGCATCAGCAAAATCAAATTAGAATATGAATGCTGTGCATATATGTGCTTGTCAAATTTTGCATGTTTTTAGATGATATAGATAAACGATACTGAACTGAGGTATATGGGTCACATTGCCTTGGTTCCATTTAATGTCTATACACTCTCAGAAAGTATCTCGAGACATTGATATGTAATTTTTTCTTTACTTTTACACACTATTAATGATCAGTTTATTTTTTCATATTTTATTCAATCATCAGTGAGAGGAGGCATTGACGATAGCAAAATTTTCCACGAGACTTTGACCTTGGGATAGGCAGATCAGGAGCTACATAAAGAGAACCTTTATATGTTACGAAATTTACAGAACAGTCAAATTACTAATACAATAACAAAATACATATCTAAAATAGGTTACCTGAGTTCCTCCACAGAATGCTTTAGATCAATGATTTCGAGCTGAGATTGTTTAATGATATCCTCCAGTGCACTAGCCTGCATCAGAACAGTGATTAATAAGAGGAAAAAGAAGAATGAGAAATCATTAGGGAATTTAACACTAAAAAGTTACTTACAAGAGCATACACTTCATTCTTTTCTGTCTCTTCACCACCCGATATAACTTTAGAAGCCTGAAACGTATTTTCCCCAAGATGTTTGCTGAAGTTATAATCTATCCCCGCCTCTCTTAATCCATTTTCTGCAACTTTAAACAATTCATTTGTTTTTGATGACAAGTCCACTGACATTCTTCTTGACAAAGCACTTCTCAATAAAGAGTCAAGTTGTTCTTTTTCCTTTATGAATTGAGAAACCGTCTCATTTAGACTTTTCACTTCACAACTCTTCTCATCCATCAAATCCCTTGTTTTCTCAACAACAATTTTACTCAATTCATAAATAGACTCAATTCCAGCCAAAGAAGCCTTAAGATTTTCCTCAAAATCTGTTTCTTCTGCAAGGAACAGTGATTCGGACAATTCGCAGGATTTATTAGCATCAACAATCTTCATAACTTCAAACATATTTTCATGAATTCTCGATACATAATTCAATTGATCCACCAACAACGGCCTTTGTGAATCAACCTTTGACTCGTATTCTCTCGCCAACAGCCTCAACCTTGACATTTCACTCTCCGATGCCTCCTGCTTCTCAAAAAACTCACTTTCCAATTCAGCAAACTTCTCATTATTCTCATCCACAGACTTCTTCAAGCTCTCAATTTCCTCAGTTTTTTTCCCCACCTCCTCTCTCAATCCACTAATTGTTGCCTCGAGCTGAGAAATCTCAATGGCAATCTCATAATTCCTCTGCTCCATTAACTCCCTAGCCTCATTCCTTGACTTCACATTCAACTCATTCTGCTTCAAAAGCTCCTCCACAATCTCATTCGTCCGCTTAATTACACCATATGCCACTGCTGGCAATCCCGAATATTTATTTGATCTTGGCAATCCATTTGCTCCAAAATCCTTGTAACTACTAACTTTCTTCGAAATCTTCTGAATCCCACTAACTAACATTGATGATCCCGTCTCCATTTCCACCCGGGACGAATCCTTAGCTTTCCCCAACTCCTCTAACTGTCTTAAAACCTCATCCTTTTGCCTCAGGGCCTCATCTTTCAACTTGATTTCCTCACTCAACTCTCCAGAAACCTTCTCCAATTTCCCCAATGTCTCCTCCTTATCCTTCACTGCCTCATCAAGCTGTCTCGAGCACTCATCGCGCTTCTTGATCGCCTCGTGGCAAAGCACTTTAAGCCTATTAAACTGAACCTGGAGGTCGTTCTTGGAATTCTCCACGGCCTGCCGGGCTTGCTTCTCCCGGTCAAGCTCCGCAAGAACTTCCCGGAATCTCTCCACCGAAACATCCTCAGGTGAAGGGCTTTTCATATCAATAGGCACCGGATCATCGGCCTCAACATCGCTCAAAACAGTATCGGCATCCTCATCCGCACTCGCCATTAATTAAAAATTATATATAAACACACAAATTTTCACAAAATACAAAGTTTTCGCTATAAAAACCTTTTTTGATAACTCTATACCAACAATTCAAGAATTATGGAACCACAAACCAATTATGCGTTGTGGGTTTTGATTGGTTTTTGTTTATAGTAGCCCAGAAAGAATGATTTAGAGGATATTAATTAAGCTCACAAAAATATTACTCAATAATTGATTGAAGGAATATATATATATATGGATGATGATTATGAGCTAAGAAATAAAATTGTAGAAGTGGAGTGGGGGTAGGAGATCGTACCACAACCTCTTAGAAGTCCAAACTTCGAACCAGAAGGGAAATCGGATTACAGTAGAAAATAAATGAAAGAAATAAGGAAATAAAAACAATATGCCATCAACCAGTCTCCCAGTTTTACTTTAATTAATTTTCCTTTTGGACAATATTTAGGGTGCTTTTAACGGGAAGCATGGAATTTATACGACTTCTTTGCCGAAACTACAAGGTCAATAAATAGACCCCCAACCTAAGTCCGAAAGAAAATAAATTCTAAACAATTTAATTGTCCAGAATTTATTTATATGAAAATTATTAATTAAATATATGTGATTAACATAATTTTTAAATTAGAAAATATTATATTTTTTTATTTTTTATTGATGGGTAAATAAGAGAATAGATATGTGAGATAGAGAAAGAGATAGTGTATTATCTGAAAAATTAAAATATCCATCCCTAAAGAAAATATTTTCCTTGTTTTCAAAGAAAGTATGGTTTCATGACCAATAGTAAGAAAATATTTTTTATGAAAAAAATGTCAATCAAAATAATTTCAAAATAATTTGGACTAATGCTTTACAAAATTTGATGGAATACCTAACAACCTTATTGCATTGAGGAAATAATATTTTTTGATCAATTTATTAAGAATATGTTTCGTGGAGATGAAATTTTAGATTTTTATTAAAATTAATGTCAACAATTAATTTTAAGCATATGATCAATATTTTTCAATAATATATTTTATCAACTTTTATCAAAATCTACAAAAATCTGATTTTGATCTCAACCAAAAAGAGACTAAGACTATGTTTGGTAGTGGTGTTTTAAATTTCATTTT
>CAIGRB010026931.1:23847-34144 GCA_903798255.1 Fraxinus quadrangulata
AGCGACCAACAAATATATGTTAGTCGTTGAAGACCGTCACCAACCAAAAGTCACTGAAAGTCATTAGCAACCAACTCAATATTGGTCTGTAATTATAAATACAATGAGCGATCACTATTTGGTCTTGATTTGGTCTGGGGATGACAAAAAAACTCATTCAACCCGATACCTGTGGAGCCCCGCCCTATTCGGGGCGGGGATTACCCGCCTAACTGGGTAAATGAGGCGGGGACAGGATGAGGGTCATTATCCCGAAGTGAATACGGGGCGGGTACAGAAAACATAGTCCCCGCCTCGCTATCCGCCCCGTTTAAAGTTAATTTCAATTTTAAATTTTTTATCGAACAAAAATAATAAATATATCATCATTTTTAAAGAAAACATAAGTTTTTTTAAACAAATTAGTATAAAAGTAATAATATTTACTAACTAAAGAAATTAAAATAAATAATAAAAAGATAAAATAAATGGGGCAAGAAACCTGCCCCCGCCCCACCCCATTCCCGCCCCGAACACGCCCTGTCCCGCTTTAACCGGATATGGAGATGGGATAAGGTAACAAAAATACCCGACGAAACGGGTGTGGGAATGACCGACCCGTCCCATACCCACCCCGTTGACATCCCTACTTTTAAAGAGTCGAAATACAAGTATGCAAGAATATGATGTTTTAATCAAGAAGTCAAAGGGAAATTCTTTATTCTCATATAGAATAGTAATTATATTCTAGTAGTGATTATTGCCGGAGTTGCTGTTGAAACATATGGTGCATGGAAGGACGCCATAGTATTCTATGTATTTGCTATTTCTTGAAGATATATAAAACAAAGTCCTTACATACATAGAAGTGTTGAGATTATCTTTTTATTTCCTTAATGACTTCCTTACCTTACACTGATTTCTTCTCATTTTCTTGAGCGATGAGGTTGACATATCTATTACCTATTGCTTAAATCTTGTCTCCTCTTGCCTAAACATACTGGTCAATTCATTTAACCTCTATTTGATTTAGTTAAAAAACTGATTAAAATTTAAATTAAAGTCAACATTTAATTTTAATAACACTTTTTATAGTACCTATAACTTTTCAACTGCACATTCTATTATATTTTTTTTTTCTTTTTATCAAAATCTACTAAAAAATCAAAT
Organism: Fraxinus quadrangulata; assembly: GCA_903798255.1. Taxonomy (NCBI): domain Eukaryota; kingdom Viridiplantae; phylum Streptophyta; class Magnoliopsida; order Lamiales; family Oleaceae; genus Fraxinus; species Fraxinus quadrangulata. Next base: position 24,997 of record CAIGRB010026931.1, read on the forward strand.
TTGTTATATAAACCAAAGAGGGGGCTTAACTTATCCTTGATAATAATATAATGTATATGAGTGGCTGATCCTGAGGAAACAAGAAATTTCAAAAGCGCTGAACTAGGAAATATCCATCAAACCTTCATCTTTAAGGTTCCCAAATTCACTTCTGTATTAGTCATCTCTAAAACATATTCGTGCACATCTCGCGTACCATCAAATTTCATGCCGGTAAGGCCAACCATAAGCGTCCCTGCAAGATACTTATCATTATCTTGGAAATGTTCTAGAAATAAAAGAAGTTATGGATCGAAGAGTAGTGCTCAATTTATTCAGTCTTCACAAAATTTATGAAAGTATTTTTTTTTTTTTTTCTCTTTCGAGCCTTTATCGTAGCTAAATCAAGATCCAAAAACATAATTGGAATTAGACTTGCAAATTCGAGAAATTTAATCCATGAAACAAAAGAACTTATTAAGCAAAAGAATGAAAGGTAACATAGATTGATAATATAAAGTCAGTTCTCTATGTGTTAATGCTTTGAAGCATCAAATATATCATATTCAAATAGAATTAATAAATGTATATCTTTGGGTAGATACTATGATACACCATCAAAAAACCTTATTATAATTTGTATTTAATTTTATTTGGCAATTATATAGTTTCAAATATAAAATGATAAATTAAGAAATATCAGTTATCCCAAATATGTTTGTTAATCACATGATGGTTGATCCACCTTTGGTGGAAAAAATATCAATATCATTAATTAGCAAATGTGTTACCCTTGTACAATTGATGATTGATAAGCAAGTATTGGGTTGAATAATCATAAACTTATTAAGTACACGTTCGGTAGGTATTAAATTAATTTAAGTCAAAATCAATAATTAATTTTAATCACATTTTTCATAAGATTCACAACTTTTCAACCATACATTTTATCAATTTTTTGAGAATGGTGGTCTCGTCTAGTTTTGTTAGGAAAAACTTGATATGACAATTTTGATAACTAAGTCCTTGTTTGGTTCCATTAAAAAAGTGGATAAGAATTTAATTCAAAGTCAACATTTAATTTTAATCACATATTTCATGGGATTCATAACTTTTTAACTACACATTTCATCACCTTTTATGAAAATCTACTTAAAAAGCTTATTTTTATGTAAATCGAACAGAAGCTAAATAAAGTTGAATGGCGTTTTGGCGAGCATGCTCAATATTTCCAACTGCCATCAGCTCCTTCGATTTTGCTTAATCACCAAAACCATATTCAATTAAAACGATCAATTATGTATTCAGGGTAGGTTTAAAATCAACAGAATGTTGAATAATTTTTATGAAAGTTGTTCGAAGGGAATAGAAAAAATGATAGTTGATCTTCGAAGCAATAAGAGTCTCTCTCTTAAGTTCTTGTGACGTCCTTTGCGGGCACTTCGCGAGTGGACATAGAAGGAAAAATTAAAAGGGTAAAAGAAAAACAAAACGAGAGCCAACCATGGGACAATTTATTTGTTTTTGAGTAAAGTTTTTATTCAAAATTATTTTTTGGGCTTCTACAAGATTTCTATTTCTCTTGTATGCAAGTGGAAGTTTATCCGGGTATCTCTCATGTGTTGTGGCTTTAGAATGGGAATTTGAGTTGTTAGCTTACTCTTTACTTGTGTAAACACGATCCTCACGATATTAGGGTGATGAAGGTCTAATTGACTAACTCCTACTAGATTTAATTCAACCCAAGTCAACTTGTCGATTCCTCTAGCAAAAAGATATATATAATAATAATATAACATATAGCACGAATTCCAAGCTTTCTCTTACCGATAGGTATCAATTCAAGTTGCTGAGTGACCTAACTAAGAGTTCCCTCTAGACCTGAAAGAATTTTTAATGTGATGATAATAAAGCACACTCAAAATTTGTTCAGCTTGCATATAGTTTTTTGCCCTTTTCCTCATTGTGGGAATGGTCGAGGTCCACTATGAATTGACAACTTTTTGCAAAATTGTGAACTGCACCATTTAAAAAAGTTAAAACTTTTAAAAGGGGTACAAATTTTTTTTATATATTATGCTATCGTATATTCATTTTTATTCAAAGGTTAGATGGGTTATTCAGTCCCGTTTGAGACTTATTCAATCACGTTTGAGCTTCATTATCTAAAAATTCATTTTTTTTCAATTCTTTTTTAACTACACATACATATAATAAAATATTTTACACGTAAACCCAAAAATTATTCATATTTTTTAATCATACATTCTCAAAAAAAAATCACTATTACAAAATTCAATTTCAACAAAAAATGGAGCTCAAGCATAGACTCAATTTTTTATATCACTTTGAATCACAACATAAGGGACAAATTATCATCATCACTACAAAAGCCAAATGAAAGAAATTCACTAATCTTACAATGGTAAGTTATTTTGCATTATTTTATTGAAATCTTTGCACAAGCAACAAATAAAAAGGATGGACAGGGACAGAAAGAAAAAAGCTGCTGAACAAAGTGAAGGGTTTTACAAAAAAGCAGGCAGAAGGACTCATTGTCTACTAGGAAAGCCATGAATACTTGGCTAAAAACAAATTTCGTCTGGCCACTTTGTGTAACAAGACACACACACAACATTTTATATTTTCTACTTGCCCATAAAACCTTTTTCAGCCTTTTTGACTCCTTTCAGTCTTCACCACCACGAATCATTCAACAAACTACAATAAAACAATCTATTCCTTGCCCTCAAGTCAGTTCTTTGTTTCTTTCCTTTTTTTCCTCATAAAAATAGCCCTTGTTTCATCCCCATTATTTTCAAATACATTTTTCTTTCACTTCTTTTCAACCACACATTCTTCAATAAAATAATATTACACGTAAATTCAAAACTTTTCCTTATTTTTTAATTATATATTATCCATTAATTTACTATTCCAAAATACATTCTCAAAAGAAAATGGGGCTCAAACAAGTGCATTCGTTGAACTATTTTGTCTAAAAGTTTGTGTTAGATATGATACAATCTTATCTTTAACACGTGCATTATGGTTTAACCCTAATATGACAATCATTATTTAGGAAAAACAAAGTTTTGAATAATGATTTTTAGAAGAATGTGTGGTTAAAAAGTATGAAAATTTTTTGACTTTGTGCAAAATATTTTATTGTACGAATGTGTGGTTGAAAATGAGTGGGTAAAAAAGAGTTCACAAATAATGATTGTTAAACAAGGGCTTGATGTACGTGGGTGGGGCCAACATTTGAACGTGTGAACTTTGTTTATTCTAGTACCATATTTTTACCACTCGATTAAAGGTTATAGATATGACACATATATATATTTCCATTTCAATGTTCTTCAAATGAGTACCAAAACAATGACATTTTCAAGAAGTGAGAGCTGTGAGAATATATGCAAAGAGATTCATGAATATTTGGGGGATATAGTTTTTCTAATTCAAAATCTGGCTAGTCTAAGCCAAAGTGAATGCAAGAAAATCAGAGAAACGTACACAGAAATTTATGGGGAGGATCTTGTTCAAATTCTTGGAAACACAGCAATGGCTAACCAAGAATCTTCAAGGACATGTGCAGCCTTGTCCAGTTTGATGCTTAATCCACACGAACGCAACGCTGTGGTGGCAAGAGAGGCGCTTGTTGAGCCAATCAATTATAAAGCTCTAGTCGAAATATTTACATGCCGAAAATCAAGCCATGTTCTTCTCATACTTCAAGCTTATCAAGCAAGATTTAGGAGGCAATTGGATCAAGATATTGCAAGGATTGAGCCTCCTAACCCATATCAGAAGGTAAGCATATCATCTCGTTTATATGGTTATTTTGATACATTGATGTCTTGTCCTGTAACTTAGATGCTAATTTCTTGATGGAATTGAGCAAAAAAAGAAGTCAGTGCTACGTTTATTGGGGTTAAGCCACCATCCCTAGAGCAGTAATGAAAAGAAAGAAAAATGAAGACACACACACACTCATATCTGCAGATTTTTTACCATGATCAAGGAGATTGCGATGTTTTTCTCACGACACACAATGAAAAACACCCCTGTTATATTGTGTGATCGCAGAAAAAAACTGCTGTTCCTTGTTCTTTATATAACTTAGAAAATTAGGACGACTTAATAATTCATATCAGTGTATGAATGCTCAATAGACATCTATAATAGGTTGATATGCGGTTGAACATTCTAATTAGGCTCAACAAAGTTCAAACATAGGTACCCAACATGCCCGGAAAAATTGGGGGTTTTTTCACATATAATCAGGAAATGGTGAATGGCCTTTTGTTGACAGATATTGATGGCATTGTCTGCATCACACAAAGCACACAGTGCTGATATTAGCCAACATATTGCCAAGTGCGACGCAAAGAGACTTCATCAAACAGGGGAGGGAAAATCAGGAGCCATTGATGAAGCTGTAGTTATAGAGATCCTCAGTAAAAGGAGCATTGCACAGCTCAAACTAACATTCTCCACCTATAACCATATTTATGGGCACACTTATACAAGTGTAAGGCATTGTATATGAAGTGATTTACATGTTACACTAATTGAAATTAGAGTTGCCAAGCTCTTTTGAAAATTCCAACATTACTTCTGTTGATAATATTCCTTTATTCATTTTTCAGTTTCTGAAAAATGAAATCTTTGGAGAGTTTGAAGATGCAGTGAGAATGGCGACAAAATTCATATGCAATCCGCCAAAACAGTATGCCAAGGTACTTTTTAATACACTTCCTCTACCTCTACGACCGAGGAGGGGTTGAAGACCCTCGTTAACTCTCTTGAAATAACGTCATTAGAAGTGCTTGTTAACCATTGTAGCACTTTTCCCAAATATGGCCTACACTTTTCCCAAATATGGCCTACATTGAGGATAAATAGAGCTAGGCTATTCGTTTTAGGGAATCAATGTTGCGGGCTGAATATTTTTTCTTTCAAGGTTATGGAAGTCTAGTCAAGTCTTTTGCAAAGTAGCATTTGGAAAGCTTACTGATTGAGATGCTCTCCCACCCCTTCCACTTATTTTTCACTATAGATGAGGTATATAGCAGTCCTTTATTTCTTTCATTTTGTGTCCCTTTCATGCCCTGTTTGTGAGACAAAGTGAAAAAGAGTCTTCTTCTAACATAATGTTTAATGGTCACATTAATTGAATTATTCATGATGTTGTCATCTTCATCTTCTTCTGTGGGAGTTGATTTGACTCGACCCAGGGTGATTTATTCATGGATCGATTCCTTTTTGATCCATTTTGAGATCGACATGGACTTAGTTAAGTGTTGATTTTGTTCAATCATGTTTGGAAAGAATTTATGAACGATTTAAATTATAAATATAAACACATAAATAGTGCATAAGTGGACAATATTTGTAAGTCATTCAAAATGTATGGATAAAAAGTAATTTAACTCTTGATAAACAGTTTATAAACATTAGCCAAACATAGACCTAGAGTAAATGAAAAAGAACCGCCATTGACCATATAGCCATTTAGAACATTTTATAGAGTAAAGAAACCTTCTCGAACTAAAAATTTACAAGTAAGGTCACTGTTTACGATATCCTTTTTAGAACATTTACCTGATAAAGTAATCTATCTACTGTAAAGAAGTAAAGTATAAATCATTTGTCTTCTTTTTGTAGACGTTGTATACTTGCTTAAAGGGCACGACAACTGATAAGGGTGCTTTGATACGTGTTATGCTGAGCCGGGTCGAGGTCGACATGGATGAAATTCAGAGGGTCTTCAAGAAGAAATATGGTATGGAATTGAAAAGTGCCATATATGACAGTGTTCCGGCTGGGAATCACAGAGACTTTCTTGTTGCATTGGCCACAAAGGTCTTCATAGATTGATGAATAAAAGCAACTCCTTGGAAGTCTACCCTTAAAATTTATATAGCCTGGGTATTATCATTCCCATATTTCGTGAAATTCTATGCTTGCGCCATAGTTATCCATCATGGTATCTCAATCTTTGAACTCGTGACAATAGAAACTTTATTAGACTTAAAGTAATGAAGCTCTATATAACTAAAATATTCTCGATAAATTTGGTGTTACATATGTATTCTTTTTTGACTTTTTGTTCAACTCAAATAAATCTCGATCGCTACTACTAAATACTATGATACAATACAACTAAGGATTGCAAAGGGGTCGAATGCTCGTCGGCTCGCGGGCTCATGTCGCCCATGGACTGTTCGGGCTCGTATTGAAGCGAGCCATAGATCAAGCCGAATTCGAATTTTTTTACGAGTCGAGGGGGCTCAATTCGTGGGTGGATAGTCTTGTGCTCATGGATCAACACATTTTTTGACATATTTTATTAATTTCTTAAAAAAAAAAAAAAAAAAAAAAAAAAAAGGAGTCACTCGAGCTTGGCTCATGTCCACACAAATGAAAGTGTCGATCCGAGTGTTCTCTATGGACATGCTCCGAGCTCAGGTGTCTAAAGGATTGAATTGGCTCAACCCGGTTCATTGCCACCCTAGATATAGCTAGCTGTTCTACATGTTAAATCAACTAAAATTGAATTGTCCAAATGTCAAAAAAATACACTGAGGCAAAACAAATTCCTCGGCCCAATTAACAAAGAATAATGGGTAACATTCAAAAAGGCGCTTGCATATTGTCCAAGCCAATAGGAAAACCACACGCCTGGAAAATTTTCCGATGGAATCAAGCAAACCCAAAGTCTTAATTCTTGAAAACCAAAAAGATTTCATTTTCTTTGCAAGGAGGAAACAAAAAGGAACCTCTTTAGACATCCTAAAAGGTTTCCTCAAAATCATTTATTGGACATATAAATAACTTGAGAAGAAACATTTCTTCATCAATTACCCCTAAAAGTTTTCAGTAGCAACCAAGTTTAAGGTATGGAAGCCAAACCTGCAGACACATTCATTGAAGAATTTGAGCCTTTATGTAAGTGGCAACGTAAGGAGGATCAGGACATTCTCGAAGTCCATCTCAAAGGTATTGTCTTCTGCTTTTCATTTTCCCATCTTTCTAATCTTCTGCAACACACTTGCTAGGCAATGCCAAATAAGATTGGACTTGACCTTAAATCTTTCTTAGTTCGAATAGAAATATGATCTAAATTCTTGACCCGTCGTTGTTTTTTACTAATTTTTCACAACTTTTGTCCAAGTCTCTACTTTTGTCATTTCAAATTGATAGATCTAATTCAAACTTTTGGCACCTACCCCTTCTTTGGAAGAAATTAAAATCAGATTTTAAGTAGATTTTGATAAAAGTTGATGAAATGCGTGGTTAAAAAGTTGTGGATCGATTAAAATTAGTTGACTTTGAATTATATTAAAATCTTGATTTTTACCAAACAGATGCCTTGTATGTCTATGCCATTAAAACATTACGACGCATTCAGGAAATAATATAAGTGCAAGAAAAATAATTCTAGTATGTAATCTAGTTAATAAAGTCCCGTTAGTTTAAAGATCGTAATTGATAATAATCAACATCTAGGTCGATTCAATCAACATATAAATTTATTAACAAAGCCCATAATTTAATTTCCTTAATTCCCTCTCTTGTTCAAGAATTCAAGAAGGAGCATCTGAAAGTACAAATCAGCAATTTAGGGATCCTCAAGGTCTCAGGAGAACGTCCACTAGTTGGTCCCAAAAAAAGCAGATTCTACAAGGAAGTTCCAATTCCAAAAGACGTCGACTCAAATGCAATTCGTGCAAAATTTGTCAATGGCTGTCTCTACATTGCAATGCCCAAAAAAATTTCAATTCCTGATAAAAATGAAAAAACAGAACCTCCTCATGAAGATCAGACCAAAAAACAACCTCAAAATGGAAGTGATCAGAAGAGCAGTAAGCAAGAAACGTTTACTCATGAAGATCAGACCGAAAAACAACCTCAAAATGGAAGTGATCAAAATAGCAGTAAACAAGAAACATCTGCAGGTGCAAAATCTGCTGAGACTACACCAGCAGTGTCTGTATCTCAGCAGCGAAAAAGTGCGGTTTGGCCAAGATTACGAACGTTTGGCAAGGTGGCTGTGACGCTTTCAGCACTGGCAGCTCTAATTGCTTATGTTGTTTACATGTATATCTCTATGGTTCCTCAAGATGATGAATAGTTTCAACTTGTGCCTGTCCAATATTCTAAAGCATTTGTATGGATTGAGGTTCTACTGAATAATAAATGACATAAACTTGTTTTTATTCTTAGAAAATCCACAAATTTAGGAGTGTTTTAAGGGGCCGTAGCTCCTGCAGGGTGGCAGGTCCTCCAGCCATTTTTTTTTTTTTTTTCCGAATTTTTTGAAAACAAAAGATTAAAGAACTAGATATTTCTTTTCAAATTAAGGAGTGTTGAAAACTAAAAATAGCATGGTCCAACCTACTTGACACCTCATATGCAAACTCTTATCTATTTTCCGTAGTAATACGTGCAAGGGCAGAGCCAGAGGGACCAAGAAATAGTTTTCTACTGGACTAATGCATAAAAAAATTCCTTAAAAGTTAAATAGGCTTGGAAACCTCCCTCCGTCCCTGACTGTACATCTTAAAATTAAATTTTAAAAAATAGTTTCAATAAATTCACTATCAATATATTATATTGGTAGTATAATCAATCAAACGGGTGATTTTCTTCCTGACTATGGTTCTCATACTACCCTCATAAACCGAAAATCCATAACGATGAGATGTCATAACACTCTTAACAGCTTCCATCGAATTGGGTCATGGGCCATGAAAGTGAATATAAGTATGAGCTTCAATTATTAATTCCTCTAGTACTAACATTGCAATTTATTAGTTAGTCAATTTAATTTATTTTCAAAAGTTCCCTTGATGAGGCTGTACAAATTGACTAGAATTGATGTGAAATGAACATGAATTGTGTTCTTCAATTGTCAGCCGTTTTACTCTACTACTTACTATATTAGCTTTGTTAAGAATGAATTTGCACCATACCATGTTTAGCGAAATTAGTCACAAAAATGTTTCAGAAATGAGAATCGTTTGTGCTAACACTTTGTCCGTGACGAAATTTTGCAATGTAATTGTTCGTATATTAGAGTAGTATACTGTCGCTGATTTAGAACTCTACATTGGACCTATATTGAAGTACATTGTCTAATGTCAAAAAAAAAAAAAAAAAA
>CAIGRB010026931.1:39631-49703 GCA_903798255.1 Fraxinus quadrangulata
AAATATTTTTAATTAATTAGCTAAATACCTGATTTTTGCAATATTTAAATTTGAAATCTGATTTTTGTATTGGTGAAACTTAAAAACATGTATTTTTTTCTTAAAAAAATATTTGTAAAGCCCAATTAAAAGGCATGCCTATCGACAGACCCGTTTAGCAAAGGGAAGAACAGCCTAGGTTTTCTTTATCGGTATTACACTGGGAATATATTCATCACCCGGCACCAATTTATCTTATGTTGCAGTGATTTCTTCTGAACTTCTTCATCACCAAACTTGGAAGGTAGTATCGGATTGTATTAGTGTTAAAACGGGCCTTTAAATGTTGAAATCGGCTGGATTTTTTGTTGTGAATGATTTAATTTGAATTCAACTCCTTGTAATATTTTATTTTTCCAGAATTGTTGTTTCTTGATGGTAATCTTTCTCTAGCAACAGTGATTTTTCAACAATATTTCTCTTGATTTTTTGATGCTGTTGTTTATGGGTTTCCCTTGGTGAAATACCCAGGACCAAAACCCTGTTTACTTTAAAGCATGAAATTTTAATTGGGTGTCCTTTTTCTGAAGTAAATATTTTTGTTTGTTAATTTAGAAATCGTGGAAAGCATTAAATTATCGCTGGATTTGAACTCAGAAAAAGTGTGGAAATTAGAAGAGGATGAGCAGCATGAGAGAAAGGGTGAGACTAGTTTAGCACAATCTAATAAGGATATCGAAGACAGCATTGAGGAGCGTCAAAATACAGGAGAAATTTGAGGGTAAAATGAGGAATTTGAAAAGGAATGCTTTGATTAAAGGTTCAAAAAGCAAGTTTAATGAGTATCTTGAAATGGAGATGAAGGGAGGGACATTGTTGGCGAAGGAGGATTTGAAGTTGGAAAAGAAACTTGCGAAGAAACTCAAGTTCAAGAATGGAAAATTGCAAGGAGTTGATGATGATATTGACATGTTACTTGAAGGAATACCTTCTATTCTAAGCAATCTAGAGGAAAATGAAACAGGGATTGAAAAGAACTTTCAGAATGGCACATTGCACAGAAAACGAAAGACAAGTAAATTGGCAGATATAGTTTCCAAGGCTGAAAAGCTGGTTGATAATGTGGATGAAGAATCTGACACACTTGATGCTATTAGTGACGAGCATGATAATGTTGAGGAATTGGTCTTGCATAAGGATTCAAGGAAGCGTAATCTGAAAAAGACAAAGTTCAAAGAGTATCTTGAGACTAAAATGCAGGGTGGTATGCTTTCAGGTGAAGCAGATTTGGCATTGGAAGAAAAGCTAGCAAAGAAGCTCAAGGTGAAGGAAGGGAGATTAAGTGGTGAAAATGACGACATTAACATGTTATTCAGGGAAATTCCGTCAGTGCTTGATTCCTCAGGGGATGAACTAATAACTTCTGATGAAGATCCCAAGAAGAGCCTTGATAACAGCTATTCAAGTGAGAGACTTAAAAAGAAAAAGTCCATTGATCAAGAGAAAAGAGCTGAGGGAGCAGTTGACCCATTATTTGGAGTATCCAAACTAGTAGAATCCTCTGGTGCAGGAGTGACATCAGAACAGGTTTGTCATGTGGTGCCAGGGAAATATGTGGCTCCTCATCTTAGATCTCGGGCTAAAAAAGAATCAGAAGAATATGCTCAAATCCGTAGACAAATACGAGGTATGAAATTAGCTACCTCATGTTATAGTTTATCATGATATCCTGTTGTGTTTATTGATTTCAATACCTAATCTCCATAAATTTTTCAAATTTCTTCAGGACTTTTAAACAGGTTATCTGAATCCAATTTGGAATCAATCACGGGTGAAATTTCTACAATACTTAAGGTGAGTTACTAATTATCGTAGCCATTTCTTCATTGTGTTACTCACATGTACTCTAAGCACTAAACCTTGGGGTTGTTTGAAGCTTTTTAAAACAGAATGATTGAGGACAGGTCATTTGGATTTTACTTGATATATAGATTATGATTGTAAGTTTTCTATATGCCTTCTTAAAGTCTGTTCAGAACCGATGAGTAAATATTATTATTGTAGTCGAATTTGGCTGAATACCAGAACATAAGTATCAATTTAGTAGAATAATATATTCAGACTGTGCAATTGTGTACTTGAAGAATCGAAGGAACAAGGAAGCAGTTATTTTTTTTAATGGAAGTCCTACTGACAACAAATAATAAATTTTAGATTTGATTTTACAAATATTGGAACAAATTAATCGTGTTTGTTATTTTTATGGATATAGTTTTATTGTTAGATCTTTAAGCTTGTACTGCTTGATATCTTCAGTCTCAGTTATGTTATGCTCTACTATGCAGTCTGTTGGTCGTAGCGTTGGTTCCCAGATTGTTCACGAAGAGGTTGTGGCATCATGTTCTGGGGGTCCTCGTGGCAACGAACAGCTAAGAATCTGTTCATTTTTTCGTTTTAGTTTTAATGCTCTTCACTACCTCTATTATTGTCCGATTTGCTCCAGTTGAATGGAATTAGTAGTCATAATTGAGTCTGAATCACCTTATTAAGAATTCCTGTACTTTTGACTAATTAGTTAAAAACTAATAAGAAAGCTCCAGCATATGCTATAGGAGGATGGGGCAAGAATGAGAATAGGCTTATATATATATATATATATATATATCCTCTTTTGTATGGCTTTTATGAATTCTTCACTTGATGATTCCAGAATCAAGATGGTTTTTTTTCGTAAGCACTAGTTGGAAAACATCTGCCAAAAATGAATTTAGGCTTCATAATATTGTCAAGTGAAAATTGAGTGTGTATATATTTCAGTTCAATTTGATATTCATTACGATATTTCCCATCTATCAGTTTTGTGGATGTGCTGGTTCGGGAAAACGGGAGCATCAACACCATAACTATGAAATAAGCTTAAGCGTTTTATGCTCAATTCAGTTTGAGAACCTCTTTGGTTATGAGGGTTTTCTTTTAATCTTTGTTGCGAATTAGATTTTTTCATTATGTGCTTTATGTTGCTCTAGGATCTTGTATTTATTTTGGAAATCTGAAGGTAACGAAAACCTGTTCATTTTTGTGCTGCAATCACCCTTTTGTTTTGGACATGTAATTAATACTTGTAGGACTTCAGCAAGTAAACTGCTAGAGTTGGTTAGATGGAGCACAATTATATACCCAGACAATCCCGATTCATTTTGATTAAGAACATGGAGTATCCAAGTTTGGGACTTATACTGCTTCATGTATGAATAAGTATTATTAAGATTTGTTTAGAATTTATATGGTAATTTTCAAGAGAACATATCTTTTGCTCTCAAAAACAGCAGGAACAGTCGAAGTTGCTCATCATGGAATTTTTGGAGTAAAAAGATTGGGAAAACAATTTTCAAAAAGCTGTTGTTTCTGAAAAACAAACCAAAGGATGTTATCTGATACTCCACGAAAACAGAAACAGTTTCGAAAATTTTGTCAATCGCCTTTTCTGATTAGTGACCATTTTTTAACTCAATACACAAAAAGATAATTAAAGCTACTGTCCAGCTTGGTACTTGTTTCAACTTTATAACATACTGATAAATGACCTTTTTCATCTTCCCATGTGAAAAAAATAGTCAAATAGCTTATCAAATGTCAGGCAACTCATTCACTAACACCAAAAGAATTTTCTATGAACTTTCGTAAACATGTTACAACATTGCCAAATTGGTGCTGATACTTATTTTTCTAGATTTTTCAGATCGTTCACAGATATCACATGAAAGTGTGAATTAATATTATCATTTCTTGTATGCCAATGCCAATCTTTTGTGCGTCTGTTACTATATTATTGATACAGCCACTGAAGCTTCTCTGGGTGTTAGTGTCTTTGCTATATTTGTTGTTTTTATATTTATTTTTTGCTATAATATTGTATATGCAACATTTACATATGTGATGATATCTAGAGTTTTCTGATTTTCTGCACTGCTTTCTTTGGGAGCTCCAAACAATATATGTTTCTTGTCTTCTTCATTGTGATTGACATTGCTTTCAATATTTCTATGTGAAGGTATGCTGCTGTTTTTGCAGCTTTTGTTGCTGGCATGGCTTGTTTGGTTGGGATTGACTTTGGTGCAAAGCTTCTTGCATGCCTCGCTAAATGTTTTGAGGTTCTTGATCTTTTGACAAATTTCTTAATCATGGATTATTAGTATTTAAAACTTAAAAGTACTGAGTACTGACTGAAACCTCTTATCACCTTTGAAATATAAAGTTTTTTGCTCCCTCGTTTGCTGCTTCCTCTAATCTGTGACTAATTCACTGTGTTCTATCTTCAGGAAGAGTATCTTGAAGAAGACAATTTGTCTTTGCGGAATCTAACTCTTTTCCTTTCCTATTTATATATTTTCGGAGTTTGTTCAAGGTTAGTAACATGATTGTAAAAGCTTTTACCTGTCACTGTGAATTACGTTCACAACCTTGGTATAAGCACCATTTGCACAGGCATGGCTGTCTACTATGCACAGTTACATTTACAATTCCTTTTTCCTTGAGATTATGTATTATTTTAATGACATAGCATGTTGTTACTATTAGAAACTGCCGTGTATTGCTTGCATTATTACAGTGAGAGAAGACTGGACATATTTTTTCCTAATATTTTCTCTTTTCTCTTTCCCTCTGATTGGATTCCCTATTTGACGATTTTCAGTGAGTTGGTGTATGATTTCCTGATAATGCTTAGCAAGCGGTTGACAGAGGTTGATGTTTCTACAGTCTTAACGGTTCTGCAAAGTGAGTCATATTTAGTCACAAATTTTTATATTGTAATTAAGATTAGGATTCAGATATCTAATGCATCGATGTCCAATTAGTTGACAATATTTGCCAATGAAAGGAAGGGAAAAGGAGAGACAGAGATGAGAGAACTATCTACTTTTGCTTTTGAATTTAGCTTTTCTTTTACTTAATTCGAACACATGTTTTGATTGATTTCTAAAGTAAATTGGTTAAGGTAAAGAATGTTTTTTGAAAGTGTGAAGTTTCTTAAGCAGAAAAGACACATTTTTAATTTTCTTAAGAAGAAAAGAAATAGAAAATGTGATTTTGCGGTTAATTTGTTGATCTTCTGGTTTCGATAGTTCATAATTTTTATCCAACACTAGTTCTGATAGATTTTTTCCTTTAGTGATCATGATTAACATTTTCTTTACCATATAATTTGCTACTTTCCACCTCAACCATCAAAATAATAGAGATTCAGATATGGTACATCGTATTTGGCATTTAACAGACTCATAAAATAGGGCACTCATAATCACCTGAGTTAGTATGACCTAAAGGTAGCATGCGGTTGCCTGGAGTTGTACATTTTAAAAGCTAAAATTTCTGCTGACTTCTGCCATAAAATACTTATTCACCGTTTCTGATCTTAATCATTATTTATAAGAAGCACATGGTGCTATATCCAATAAAAATCTCATGTATGAAGCTATAGAAAGAAACAACAGGGATCTGGTATAGCTTAAAGCTTTTATTTAAAAGATCCTTGGTATCACCGTTTGTACTTAATTGCACATTTAGTAACTCGTTTTACACTTGGCATGTTAAATTCATCAATTAGTACTGGCTGCTCGGAAAATTATCTTAAAGTGCTTTTGAAACAGCTTGTGGAATGAAACTGAGAGGAGATGATCCTGTTGAGATGAAAAACTTTATCTCAAGTGTTCAGAGTCGGGTAAATGAGATGAAGGCCTCTTCTGGAGATGGACAATCAAATATAACCAGCAAAAGGGTGTGTTTATTTTGAATTTTTTGAGTGGGTTTTATGGGATTTGTTTTCAAGTACTCCTGACTCTCTTGGAGTTTCTGCAGATGGATTTCATGCTTGAAACGATATGTGATATAAAGAACAACAAAAAAAGACCAAAGGAAAATTCTGTGCAGCATACCAGAATAAAGAAATGGTTACAGGAGGTACTTTCAGCCTGACTTTCTTGGATTGGCAGAGAACGTTTCTTTCATCCTTTTCTTATTTTGCTTACGTATGACACAAGCTAACATCCTTGCCCACCACATGCTCTTATTATGTGAAGTATAAAGACGATGCAAGTTGGTGTAAGAACCATTGTTAAAAATTGCTTAGTACAGACACTCCTAGGGTGGACTAGCACTTTCTGGACACTGATACACCTCAACACATGACCAACAGGTCATGGCGTTCTCTTTTCTATATATATTTTTTAAATTATGACTCACAAAGGACATGATTCTGATATGCCTTGAACACGTGTCATGTGACATCATATTTTTATATCTTTCAATATTTACTAGCAAGGTAGACGGCCCGACATGTCAGGGACATGATTAGCTCAATTTTATAAATTTTTTAATATAAAATATAAGAAAATTTTTATTATTAAGAATTATGTGAAGGTAATATATGGGAAAAAAATTGGGCATATTTTATCTCAAGTTGGTTTTATGTCCACTCTATGTACTTTTGATAGATGATTATTTATAATTTGTTGGCACTAATAATACAATGTACATCCCTAAGTTATCTTGATACAACAAATAACCAGTCCTTGAATTTAAAATATTTCACTTGTAAAACTTAAAAATGAAGCCAGACAAAACAAGTATTGACTTTATTGAAAAATTAAGGAGTTTAAAAACAAAGATATAATTTATATTTTTGCAATATTTTAATCAATGTGTCCAATTCATCTATGTCCTACTTTTCTCAATATTTGATGTTGGCATGTCCATGTCGTGTTAAAAAATAGGCTAACAAGCAAATCCAGATTAAATTCACACACACACATTACATTATATGCTAGTGCAATATTTACAATGGCATATATCATCCATGTCTGCACATCTAATATATATGTTAGCATTTCTTTTACTTCATTCGAATTTTTTAGATCTATGTATAAATTTCTCCTTGCTTGACTGAGAAAGATAAGATCCAAAGAAAAATGAAATTGATGGCTGGAATAATTAGCCTTTGTTTCGGTTTCCCTATTAGTTGCTAAAATTATAAGTTGGTAGAAATGAATGGTAGCTAAATTGGTAGTAGGTGTTTGTCACACGAAATATGTCATTAAAATCAATATTTGAAGAGTAAGTATTTAGCAGCTTTTAAGGAAACCCAAACAAAGGTTTAGTTTCATTACAGGAAGAGTCTGTATAAGAATTACGTTGAGATATAGTTTAGTGTTGTATATTTTCAAATGAATGTGATAACTTTAAACCTTCATGTGGTGCATAAATTAATATTCCTCTCTATATATTGTCGTGTTATCTCAGCTAAGAGTAGTTGACATATTAATTCGAGGGTTAAAATGGGGTAAACTTCTTGACCCTAACAAGAAAGGCCAGTGGTGGTTGTCTGGGGATACTGATTCTTCGACACACAACATTGAGGAGGTTGCTAGCACAATTGATAGAGGGGTCTCCGAAACGCAAAAAATGCTACAGCTCGCTGCAGCACAAAGGATGAACACAGATGCAAGAAGGGCGATATTTTGTGTGATAATGAGTGGAGAGGACTATGCCGATGCTTTCGAGAAACTTCTGAGATTAGACTTGCCCGGGAAGCTGGTTAATATCTCTATTTTACATTCATTATTGTTTATCTAGTGTTTTTACTAATTCGACTTATCTTTTTTGTGTGTATTTTAGGATCGAGAGATCATGCGAGTTCTTGTGGAGTGCTGTTTACAGGAGAAAGTATTTAACAAATACTATTGTATTCTTGCTTCCAAATTATGCAACCATGACAAAAACTTCAAGTTCACTTTACAGGTATGACATTTCCTTTCTGGGGCCAGCATTTCTGGAGCAGTAATTATTGGCATCTTTAATGCACTTGTCACAATTACATTGGACCAGAGAATTGAAAGATTGACAGATAAAGAATGTAACCTGCATCAAATCAATTACAAAAGAACATATAAATAATATGTAGTCTCATTCCTTTTTTTTTTTTTTTGAAAATAAATGAAAAATTTGCACGTTTTTTGGCTTCTTTGAAAAAAGAAAAGTCTGCACCTCTGCAAAATGTATACACAAACCACTAGTCTCGTGGTAGTACCCTGCTTTTGTATGGTGTATTGGAATTTCTTATATGTACTTAGATCAATGGGCGTATAAGGTTTTAATATGTAGGAATGGAAGAACTTTATTTAAGGTTTAGTGTGCTTGTATTTAAATTATTCAAAATTATATAAATGCTTGTGCACGTTGAACATTGAAATAGTGGCTTAAGATTTCACATTACATAGAAGCATAAGCATAAACCGTCTCAAAAGCTAAAGCTGTGAATAAAGTCAAATTGGAGTGCAAAACAAAACCTGGAAAATCTAACACTAGGAGCTCTTATATAAAAGATGTGCTTCTCAACAATGAATTGGCTTGAACAAGATACCATTTGGAAATAGATCAAATGACGGTGAAAAAGACCATGCTGCAATTATAATTTGTAAACTGTGTTAACATTGTAATAAATATATCAAATAATTAGTGTTTATTATGTACTAAGAGCAGATTGTATTCTTAACATTGTTCTGATCTTGGAGAAAAAGATTTGAGAGTAGAAGCAGATTCATTCAAGGACATGCATTTTGGTGCTAAATATAGCGTCAGACAAGTAACAGTAGCTTATTAAAACCATCTCCATCCCTCCCTCCCTCGGATCATAGTGTGATCCATTTTTTCTTGAATTTTTTTATGGTTTCTAAATCCAATCCCTTGTTTTGTAACTAATCCAAAATTAAGACATGCGCATTAAGTGCGTGTTTTGGTACACAATATTGATTTGGACTCGACCATAAAATGACAAGATTTTAATTTGTCTTTCTTTTTTATTCTATGAAATCTTTTCCAATAGTACGTACCAAACTTGCATTAAATATTTAGCAGGTTGCTAATAGTTGACACTAAACTGTATGCACCTGCAAAACTGGTGCAAATGTCCATTTTGCATAATAAATTGTTAACAATCAAAGCTTGATACATTAAATTTCTGCTTTCCCTTTCAACAATGAATGCCATAAAACATGTTGAAGGCAATCCAATCTCATTTGTTAAGCTAACTAATGCTCACCTAAATAAGATTGGAATACTAATTGATTCGATCAAATCTATTCTTGAGCGCAACACTGAAAAGAGAGTTTTGAATGTCTGAGTACTGTTGGATTGAATCATTTTTATTTTATGTAGCTGACCTCAGTTTTATCTGGAATGAGGATTACTTTGTAGTTTTACTTGGTTTTAATCTCTCTGTATAACATTTTAACATGGTAGCATCATTTAATGTTTGCAAGCACGTGATAGAAATTGCTAGCATGTATGTGATGATTTATATCAGTGCTATTCATTCTGTGACGAGCAAGTCATTCAGCTTTTGCTAAACCATTTGTTTTTCCCATTCATTTGTGGTATTTTCTCTTTCTCCTTTGCAGTTTTGTGTGTGGGACCATTTCAAAGAACTGGAGGCAATGCAGCTGCAAAGATCAATGCATCTATCAAAATTTGTTGCTGAAATGATTGCATCTTTCAGCCTTTCCCTAGCAGTCTTAAAAGTTGTTGAACTAAACAACCCCATACACTTAACTCCAAGGAGGATTATGCATTTCCGAATGCTATTTGAAGCAATCTTGGAGTTTCCAGATAAGCTTGTGTGGAACATTTTTACACGTATTGCTGTCGCCCCCGAGTATGAATCCCTTAGAATTGGAATCAACTTTTTCATCAGCAAGCATGTGTTGAGTCTCAGCAAGTCCCTGGTTAATAAATACAAGCTGGCAAAGAAGGCCCTTAACAATGTTGAAGGTGTTCTCATGTGAGATGGGCTGTTGCATTTGACTTTTTTGACATTGAGATCAATTTTGTTGTTCCGAGGGAAACTTTATGTTCTGAAGTATATTTATTTAACATATATATTCAGTGTCGTATATATATTTTGGGAACTGATTACTCTTTCATCTAGTTGGATAGAATAGATTTTTATTTTGATAAACTATGATGTAACATTTTTATCCCGTCTCTCTAGACCCTACCGTTTGCCTTTCTAGGTGAGTTTTCAAGTTCTTTTCTTTCTGGC
>CAIGRB010026935.1:12896-22946 GCA_903798255.1 Fraxinus quadrangulata
TAAGTTTCATACAAATCCTCCAAGGATAGGTACAAAATCAGAATTTAACCACAAGAAGCCACATCATGCTTGAACACCTCATACTTGGGAGACTAGTCATTTTACCATCCAATTCCATCAACATTAAGGCTTCTACCACGTCTTCCACCCTCTTGATACTTCATATAGGATAGATATATATCTTTTAAGTCATATATAGATCCAAATATGATGAGGGAAAAATCAAATATTGCTGCATGAAGCCATCTCTTGCTTAACACATGTCAACATGGATGCATAAAGTATTTTCTTAATCCTTAAGCAAGATTCATGACCCCAACCCCTTTATGACTCTATCATTACCCCCACATTAAGATATTTTATTATCCCTTCAAGTGATCCCCAAGTGAAAGAGAAAGAAAAGAAACGGATGGAAGCAGGAACAAGGAGCTAAGAACTGAAATTCGGGATAGGTGAGTTTAGCTCTTGGTTTTGAAGGTTGTTTTCATTATTTTCTTAAGGTGTTACAATCTTGTGAACCTATGAAATTGCTTGATATTATATTGGGGTTGGTGTTGGGGATGTTATTATGGCAAAAAGAAAGAAAATTGTTAGAGATATATTGAGTGAAACAGCTAAGGACAGAAACTGCATGGTTGCTGGATTCTAGTGATACAACTTTCAATCTTATGTTATACCTTGAAAGGAATGTATATGTATCACTTTGAATGTTCTCATATAAGGGTTATAGGTATAAAATAATCTTTAATATGTTAGAAACTGATTGGTGGCATAGTAAGTAATGGAAATCTAAGACCCTCACCGTAAACTGATCGATTCATTGTGCTATAAAAAGGACTCAACTTGAGGCTGAAAACCCTGTACTTGTTGTGAATTTATGACATTTTTATATTCACTGTAAAAGATGGATGAAAAGGGACATAGCAGCGACTAAAACTCAAAAATAGCTTCTGTCCAATTTGGTAGTTTGCATATTTCCAACTTTTACATGTCCATTAGTTATTTCTTATATATGGAAAATACATTTTAAGGAGTGCTAGGTTGTTAAACAACAATTGGATGATATTGACGTTCATAATTGGACTCGAGAAATAGTGTGATTTATGGGACTAGTTTGCAATGTGATTAGTAACTTGAATCATTAATATCATCTAAATTATTTTAACATGAATGGACGTAACACGGGATTGTGTGTGTGTGTTAAGATTATCAAATTGAGGATTGTGTTTAATATTAAATGGTGATACATGTGGTTTTCCGACTTCAAGTGAAAAAAGAACTTAATGTACACTCCATAAGAACACGCACACACAAAGGTGAAAAGGTAAGTGAAAATCAATTTGCAACTATGATGCAAGAATATAGTGTTTGTGATATAGTAGTGTTAGAATATTTACACAACTCTGGTAAGGAGATTGTTGTGTATCATTAGATGGTTCCTTGAATATGTTACTCACGAACATTTTCATGTGCATGCACAATATACGTCCATGGTTGAAAATCTAGTATGCACAATATGATTGTAAAATTGAACTTTCCTCATAAAATATTTTATTGACCACTACTAGGGTACCAAGGCATGTGAGGCATGCTTATGTGATATGTGTTAGCACCACGGGTTATACTTCATGGTTGATTGCAAAGGTGGATAAGGGATGGGCCTTTGTTGATATAGAAGGGTCTACCACTCGACTGTGTCTTTGTGATACTCTGATTATTGGCGCTGACGAGTGGGATATTTCTTGGGTGATCATAAGGGCATTAAGGGGATGAGCCTCTAGTGATCACGAGAAGATGGTCCACTCGTCGGTGTCGATGTCAAATTGGTCACTTGATTATTGATTATTTATATTGATATTGATATTGTGCATAGCTCTATCCGGTGCATAGTAGGTGGATCAAGTGCCCAATGAAAGATTTCAAATGAAATTATTTCGAGTCTACTTTGACGAATATCTGAGCATGATACATCTTTAGCATGATATTTAAAGTAAATGGCATGGTGTCATATATTATTATCATCCATACTGATGACCTACATGATTTTTCCTTATTGAGCATTGGCTTATGTAGTTCTTGTATTGTAGGTGAGCATGGAACCTTAGGAAACATGGCTGGCTGTGGAGCTCTTGCGGGATTTCGAAGTTTGAAGTACATGGATGACGACCTGTAGGGTTATTTTGTGGACTCCAGTTGTATTATATTTTGGGAATCTTGTATATCTTTTGAAAAGGCTTGTAAATACTTTTACCACCTCGGGTTAAATATGTTGGGCTATGGTTTTATGACCTTTGGTTTCTGATATACTTTTGGAGATGCTTTCATTTTGTTAAAAAAATGTGTGGGTGAATTTAGATGTCTAGGTCAAGTTAGCAATTGTATTGCTACACTGGTTAGTTTATTGTTATCTATATGAATGGGGTGTCACAGAGAGTGGTATCAAAGTAAGGTTATAGTTCTGTAGACTGTCCATGTACATGATCTCGGAGTACGAAAGAGCACAGCTAAGACAGTAAGTTTTATTTTGTTGCAATCATTTTTGCATACTACATGAATAATATCGGCCAATCTTTATTATGAACTGTTTTTTAAACAGCTATCGCAGTCATGGTAAGAACTAGAAGTGATTGCAGTGGAGAAACAAGAACTCCAAGGCAAGAAGCAAGTGTAATAAGAATGTGGTTATTTATAGACTTACGAAGCCGGTGGAGCGCCATCACAGCAAACTCAGCAATTAATGCAAAAAAGAGAAAAGGGAGAATAACAAAGGGCTAAATTCATACAACCACCACAAAGAGTTGAACACATTGAGATAGTTGGGGAACGATTTAGAAAATTAAACCCTCCAATATTTGAGGATGCATTACCCAACAGCAGCAGAGGATTGGTTGAAAATTTTAGGAAACATGTTTAGATGCAGTAAAGTCTCAGAAGTGGAGAAAGTGGTTTGTGCATCATTTATGTTGCGAGGCAGTGTTGGACACTAGTGTGAAACGATGAGTAGCATTAAGATGTGAATGCTATGACTTGGGATAGATTTAAAGAGATATTTCGTAGTAAATGTTTTACAGCCCCAGTTCGAGCCATGAAGATGAACAAATTTATACATTTGAGACAATGAGAAATGACAATGGGAGAGTATATTCGTAAATTTGAACAATTATTGCAGCCCATATGGTTAACACTGACGCACTTAAATTAGAAAGATTTCTTGAAGGATTGAAGCTAGAATTATATAGAGATGTAAACATGACAGGAGTCCAAGGGATGTCATACTCACAAATAGCAGAGAGGGCATTAGTTGCATAACAAGCTGAGCAAATGTGCGCAGGAAGCTCGACGACAATTTAGACAAGGTCAGGGATAGCATTGGCCTAAAAATGATAAGAAACGAGTATTCCAAGGACAGAGTCAGAAGCCCAAGTTTCAACTGAGGCAAGGACAACAACAGTGTGATCAGAGTAACAACAGTGTGATCAGAGTAAGCGTCCAAAGATAGATCAAGGCAAAGCCCCAACAACACAAGCATCTTGTCCCAGATGTGGTAGACACATACATGAGCATGTCCTACAGAGACTAGGACATGTTATGCCTGTGGAAAAGTGAGATACCTTGCTACCGAGGTAATTCAAATCCCATAGAGCAGAAGAGGTGCCAGCTAAGGGGTTTACTATCACCAGAGCAGCTACTGAGACAAATCCATTAGTTGTAAAGGTAAATTCTCTACCTTTGGTAGTTCAGCACTTGTACTTTTTGACTCGGAGCTACGCATTCATTTGTATCTACTGAGTATGTAAGGAGATTTGGTAGAATACCTAATATACAAGAGGTTAATTATTGTGTGACTATTCCATCTGGAGATGTACAACATACCAATATGATTTTAAGAGCATGTAGGATCCTTATAGAAAATCGAGAACTCTATGTAGATTTAATTGTGTTGGATATGAGAGATTTTGATATTACTTTGGGGATGGATTGGTTGTCGAAATATCAAGCTACTATAGATTGTAAGAAGAAGTCAGTAACCTTCCAACCTTTGGAGGACGAAGCATTTATGTGATATATTCTTGAGCAAAGCTATATTAATTTATCTTTATCAAAACTTTGAAAACTTTTGATTGAATTAACTTTTGAAAGTCACTTACTTCATACTTTTTATCACCTAACACTTAAGTTTCATTCATTACCATATATTAAAATGTTAGTCTATTTCTTTGGTACTTAATTTGATCATATCACTTATTAAGAGAGAAGTTTCAAATTGTGAAATTAACTTCCATTTAAATTTGCTGGTCTTATTGAGGTCCCGTAAAACTCAACATTGTATAAGGATTATTGCTCATTGTTTGTAAGTCACCGAAAGTATTGTAAAGGGTTGGATTGCACCATAAGTCAATCAATATAATGAAAAGACATTGCTCGTGCCGGAGAGGTTGGTAACAGAGGACGTAGATAATTGTTTTGGATCGAACCTTCACAATTATATCGTTTACATCATCTCTCCTTTTTACTTATCTCATTTATATTTATGCTTATTATTTGATTTTATCTTTTTAGCCTTAACTTATTTGAATTTATATTAATTTTTTGAAAAAAAATTTTAATAACCAATTCACCCTCTCTTAGTTAGCTATTCTTGGGCTATTAATAAGGAATATCGACCCTTATATAATATTGAGCTTTACGGGACCTCAATAAGTCATACAAATTTGAAGAAAAAATGATTTTACAATCTCAAACTTTTATTTTAATAAATGATATAAACAAATTAAGTACTAAGAGATGAAGAGATTAACACTTCAATGAATAGCAATAACTGAAGGCTCAAGTGTTAAATGAGAAAACTTTGATGATAAAGATTAATAAAAAAATTTGATTCAATCATTCAAAATGTTTTCACAATAAATGATTTGATGATAAATAAAATGTAAGATCAAATGTAATTTTTGCTCAATAATAGCTCAAGTGAATGCTCTCAAAAAGTTTTACAATAAATGGAAAAAGTGAATGTATTTATACAATTCGATGAGCAAAAATATCTATGGAATCGGAAGTCAATTGGACATCCACCTTCTTGTCTGGACGTACAATACTAGCTGTTGTGCACGAAACCTCATAATGGTAAAAAAAAAAAATGTGACTGTTACATGTTCCAGACGGATGCATGGACGTCCGGTAAATTGCTTAGTCCGGATGTTTGCATTTTAATTGTTTGATCTATTTTGCCTTTGCAAGGTCCGATGTGAATATTTTTAAAATATGATCTAAGTTCACTTATGATTTTGAAAATCAATTTTCGCTTCCAAAAAAAATGATTTATGCAAGTGATGATCAAAGTAATTTTTAACACAAAAAAATAATTTTTGAGTTTTTATCGTTTAATGCTAAGAATTGAAGTGTATGAACCTTTACAAGTGAATATAAAATTCAAATTTATCTTTCTTTGATGCTTGATTATTGAAGCTCTTTGTCTCGAATGATTTATCTTGAATGCTCGACTTTCATCACTTCCTTCATTTTAAGTTCGATTTGTAATGTGAAGGTATTAATATCAACCTTTTTGTCCTTAATCGATCAATATTACATAGGATGTTTGAAAACTTAAAATCAATTGTAAGAGATAAAAATTAATTTGTTTGTTATGATCAAAACATTAAGGATAAAGTCAACCATCTATCAACAATTTCCCTATTTTTAATTATGACAAATTAAATGAGTTGCAAAGGAATATCAACAATCGATAAGGAATAAAAATCACGTATTTCATATATTCCTCGTATATTCATGTTGACCTATGGTTGATCTCGTGTTTTGATTATAACAAATAAACTATTTTATCTGTAACAATTGATACCCAATAATAAGTTCCTTTGGGTGAGAAGAAATAAATCTCAATTCCTTAGGTAGAGGTGGATCACTTCAGGTAGATTTTACGACATCTTGTTGATTATTTGCTTCTTCCTCGGGATTGTCTCCAAGATTTTTATGATCATCCTTGTTTTGATCTTGCATATTCATTTGCTTGAATGGAATCTCCCATCCTACATCATGAGCAATACCTCTCTTTTCATCAAGAGAATTAGTTTCATCAAAAGTAATATGCATAGATTCATCAACGACTGAATCCTTTTGTTAAAGACTCTATAAGCTTTGCTTGTCGATGAATATCCTAAAAAGATTCCAACGTTGAATTTTGAATCAAAATTTCTTTTATGTTCAAAATAAAACATTTGCAACCAAAATTTTTGAAATAACCTATGTTTGGAAATATATTTTTCCAAAACTCATGGAGAGTTTTTGTTTTCTTTCGACTAACAAGAACTCTATTAACAATATAGCAAGCGGTGTGCTTCCGTCCAAAAATATTTTGGTAGGCTATTTTCATTAAGCGTAGTTCTAACTATTTCTTATAATGTACGATTTTTTCTTTCTACCACCATTTTGTTGAGAAGTTATATTATCAAATTCTCCACCATGACACTTCTAATAGTTGAAATTGTATATCCCTTTTCGTTTTGAACATTTTTATAAAAATGTTTAAAAGCATTCAAGGCTTCATCCCTTAGGTTCAAAAACAGGATCCAAGTATATCCAAAAAAATTGTCGACAATGACGAAATTATAATGTTTATCACCTAAGCTAGCAGTTCTAGATAGTCCAAAAATATTCATGTGGAGAAGTTGTAAAGATTTTGTAATTGAAGAGTGTAATTTAAGTTTAAAAGAACTTTTCACTTGTTTCCTAAATTGACAAGCATCACTATCTTTCTCAAATTTTAAATTTGGTAATCCTATGACAAAATAATTTTAGAAAATTTTTGAGAGAAGAGTCTTGCTAATATAACCTGATCTCCTATTCCACAACCAAATATCATCTTTTAAACTTGATAAACATTTTTCGTTGCTTTCAAATTTAATATTTATAATATAAATATCTTTATTTCGACTTTCTATTGACGTAACTTCTTTTGATGTAGCATTCTTAATAAGGTATTTAGAATAATCGAATTTAATATGATAGCATTTATCACTTAATTGACATTAACTAAACAAATTATGTTTGAAGTTATCTATTGATAAAACATTTTCAATTGAAAGGGATAAGTGATTACCAATTTTTCATTTTGTATTGTCTCCAAGTGTGACGTGACTTCTATCATTTTTTTTGAAATTTGATAGAAATGTTTTATCTCCGGTCACGGGCTTTGAGCATCCACTATCCAAGAATCATTTGTTTTTTTATCTTCTTGGTACCTACAAAGATAATTTAATTTTTTATCTTTGATATTCATAGAAGTTTGGATTTTTGGTAGTTAGTTTTAGTGGACTCTTGAATCCACTTGTTTTTACTTTCAAAGTGTAGTATCTTTTTGGTTAGATAATTAAAAGCAATATGTCCATTTTTATTGCAAAAGATATATTTAATGATTGGAAGAGAGACATTTGATGCTTGAACAAATAATTTTTTGAAGGATTTTTATTTCAAGAAGGGTTCATATCAAATTCCTCCTTCGTCCAAAATACATTTTTGATCACCAAATATTAAATCAAAATTCTTCTTATATTGATTGAATTTGTGAACAACCTTAATCAAATCTTCAACATTTTCTTTTAAAAAAGAATTTTCTTTAATCAAAGAATCATAATCATTTTAAGTTTCAAAAAATTTCCTCATTTCATTTTTCAATAAGGAGTGTTTCTTTTTTAGAATGGAGTGATTTAGGGCAAGTTCTTCAATTTTTTCAAGAATTTCATTATAGGAAGTAGATAAGTCTTTATATGAATATTTTTTAATAGGATTTACCTCATTTTCGATTGACATGAAGCACATGTTGACGACATCTTCTTCACTATCATTTTCATCGCGATCATCATCTTCGCTTTCATCACATGTCATTTGGAGTGCATTTTTCTTGATATTTCTTTTCTTGTTTGGATACTCAGTTCTTTTGTATTCGGGCTTTCATAATCATAGCAAATGATTTTCTTGCTTCTTTCTTCATCATTTTCTTCTTTCATTTGAAACATCCTATTGTTGTGAAGACCTCGCCATTTTTTAATAAGAAGAACTAAATCATCGAGTTTTTAATCACTCATATTTTCACTTGTAGTTTCTTCTTTAATTGCCAACTTTAAAGCAATTTGGCATTTAGGAGGTATCTTTGTTTCTTCTTTGCTTTTCCTTGTTTTCTCCTTAGTTTCGGTGTTGTTGAGCTCTTAAGTTATCAATGTGCCTAAAGTCCTTCCAATGCATATGAGTTAATATCTTTGGTATTCTCTATCAACATCCTTAATGAGCTTCAATCTTCCGCTAGTGACCTAAACATTTTGCTTACAAATTCACCGTTAATAAATTTACAATCAAAGTCTTTAAGGTCATTAACAACATCGGTAAAGTAATCATATGAACGATAGATTCATCTTATTTCATGAAGAAATTCTCAGATTCTTTGACCAAAAGATTAATTTTGGTTACCTTCACTTTACTCATACGAACATGTGTGACTTTTAATGCATGCAAAATATCATATGCGAAATCATATGTGCTAATACGATTAAATTCATTTCTATTTAAAACACAATAAAGTAGATTTTTTGCTCTAATATTTCAAGATAATTTTCTTTTATCTTTTTCATCGCACTACTCTCTAAGTTTTGGAATTGTTCGATTGGGTTTGCCATCAACCTTAATCATCTTTATAGGCACATACGGACCGAATTTAACGACTTCTCAAATATTATAATCTATGGATTGAACATATATCATCATCATAGATTTCCAATAATTATAATATATGCCGTCAAGAAAGGAGGACGATTTGTAAAATGTCCATCAATTGAAGATTGTGGTTAGTGCTCAAGATTGTGAAATATTTAAAAATGAGCACATTGCTCTGATACTTATTGAAAGCCCAATAATAACTAACTAAGAGAAGGGTAAACTGAGTTTTAAAACTTTGTCGAAGGATTATTTCAAAGTTCAAACAATTTTGGAATAAATGTATTAACAAACAAAGAACACAAATGTGAAGTTATAAGTAAAATGTAAGTGAATAAGTAAACGATGTAACTATGGAGATTTGATCAAATTCGATGATCTACATCATCTGTTACCGAGCAATGCCTTTTGACTACATTTGATTGACGTATAATCAAAATCCTTACAATGCTTTTGGTGACTTACAAGTAAGAAGTATCGACCCTTATATAATATTGAGTTTTACGAGATCTCAATATGACCCACAAATTTTAAGAGAAATGATTTTAAAATTTGAAATTTTTTCTCTTAATAAATGATATAGACAAATTAAGTACTAAGAGATAATGATATTAACATTTCAATGAATAGCAATAATTAAAGGCTCAAATGTTAAATGAGAAAACTTTGATCATAAAGATAAATGAAGGATTTGATAAATAAGATATAAGATTAAATATAATTTTTGCTCAATAATATCTCATTTTAATGCTCTGAAAAATCTCAATGAATGCAAAAAGTTAATGTATTTATAGAGTTCAATGAGCAAAAAATATATGTAGAATCAAACAATCAACCCAACGTCTGCTTTCTTGTCCAAATGTACAAAAAATAATCGTTGTGCATTAAACGTCAGAACAGTAAAAAAAAGTGATGTTACATGGTTTGAACATCTGCATGGACATTCGGACATTCCAATGATCCGGACGTACATTAGTTTGTCTGGATGTCTACATTTCAAGAGTTTGATCAATTTTGTCTTTGCATGGTCCGATATGAGTATTTTTAAAATATGATCTAACTTCACTTATAATTTTGAAAATTAGTTTTCGCTTTAAAAAAATGATTTATGCAAGTGATTTTTAGCACATAAAAATTCTTTTTGAGCTTCCCTTATTTAGTGCTAAGAATTAAAGCGATTATACCTTTACAAGTGAATATAAAACTAGAATCCAATATCTTTCTTTAATGCTTGACTATTGAAATTTTTTGTCTCAAATGATTTATCTTGAATACTCGACTATCATCACTGGCGGACCCAGGGGTAGGCCTGAGGGGCATGTGCCCCTT
>CAIGRB010026935.1:23283-34321 GCA_903798255.1 Fraxinus quadrangulata
CATATCAAATAGTTCAAACATGTATAGAAAATAATTAAAAATGCATCAAACGTACGTCTTAAAAAGAGGCGTCTAACTAGCATTTTTTAAAAAAAATTAATTATTTCATGAACATTTATTATTTTTGTGATACAAATTTCTCAATTCAATGTAAATTGTATTATTTTATTAGAAAATTTATATGGGATATGACATCAAAAAATTTCGAAATTTTACATCCGAAAAAAGCCATATTCCATGTAAATTTTCGGATGCAAAATTACAAGGGCTATGATTTTTTTGGATGTAAATTTTCGATTGTAAAATTTCTCCCAACTTTTTTGCAAGTTCAATTGTGCCCCCTAACTTTAATTGTCTGCGTCCGCCCCCTAATTATCATCACTTCATTCATTGTAAATGCGATTTGTAATGTGGGCCTTAATATCGACATTTTTGTCCTTGATCTATCAATATTATGTAGAATGGTTTGAAGACTTAAAAATTAATTATTAGAGATAAATATTAATTTGTTTGTTATAATCAAAATATTAAAGATAAAGTCGGTCAACATAAGGAGGAGAAACAATTAAATCTCCTCAAATTCCACCAATGCCTTAATTCAAACATCGACAAAATCCTTAAATTAGGATTAAACTTTTAAAAAGGCACTAATTGAAGGAGAAGGTAATTACGAGGAAACTTATGTGAAGGAACCGGTAAAAGTAGTTGTTACTTAACGATGGAGATCATAAATTAAGATTTAAACACTTTTGACATTGCAAGCACCTATTTAAACCATCCACAATAATTCTGCACGTCAAGCAACATAATCGAACAGTTCCTTGAGGAGATCTTAATTCAAACAGGCTCTTTTATATGTAAACCCAAAATTATTATTCAAAAATACAATTTTTCCAAAACATCGTTAAAACGGAGCCCAAACAAGTTTTCAGTAAAGCATTTCTTTAAAGAGTGATTAGTCTTACAGGTTGAGGATTGAATTCCAATGTGGATCGAAAATAACAAAAGAAATGAAGTATTATTTACCCCATAATTATTGTGATTATATTTAGCTGTGTAACAAAGCCTTCCTATATCAAAATCGTCTTAATAAGCACATCTAGTTTTTATTTTGTTTAGAAAATCACTTGACTTTGACCAAATGCCAAATTGGTTCTTTGAAAGAGAGGGTTTTTCTAAAAAAAATTAATTCGTTATGAATGTTTCAAATTGGTCTATCTATTTTCAAAGAAGACTAAAAAGATCAGCTTACACACTAAAGCTCTTATGACATGCTTTTCATAGTTCAATATCTCGTGGATATGGACGTAGACTTTTAAAGTGGATAAGAATCCGAATAGGTTTCCATCTCTCTGCCGAGCCTTTCATTACAGATGGTGGCATAAGATTGATAATACTGACAATCTCGAAAATTTTCGAATCGTGTAAGGTCCGGAAAATTTTCTTTGAAGGGTATCAAACAAATCCTATTTTGGCAAAAAAAAAACAGTTACAAAGAATTTTCATTAAATGACAAGAAAAAATATCTCTTTATTGAAAAGAGTGATATAAGAAGGCTGGCAGACAAAGGCTTGAAGTTCACAAAACATTTTGTTTAAAGTGAATGTGAAGACTCGAGAATTTCAAATTAGTGAGAGACAAAAGCTTAAAGCTCACATGAAATTTGGCTCAAAGTGCATGCTATATCGAATGTGTAGACAAAATGGGTTTTTGTAGTTTGTGGAGGAAACATGTGAAGAGGTAATGAAAACAAGAAATTTCTGAGTTTCAAGAGGAATCCATGTGAAGGCCTCTCATTCTGTGCTTATCAAATGTGTGAAGTCGACATTGCTTTGTCTTAAGGAGAGCCTAATCCATTTTCAGCTCTATATTTTAGCAGTTATTCTCGAGTTGTAAGTCAGTTGTAAATAAATGTTTTAAGTACCTTCTGTCTTCTATTATATGATAATGTGATGAATTAAAACGAAAGTTCTAGTATTATGCTTGCACCATCAAGGAGATTATGTGACGCTTATTTCTCATTTTGGATTGATATTAAGTTTTTGCTTCTCCAGCTATTATGCTGGAACCCTTTTAAATATTAAATTAAATCGTTGTTATTATATATTAATCACAAATTTGTATTCTGCAGTTACAACTTTAATTTTCGTATTAAAAAAATAGTATTTTTTACTATTTTTTAGATTAATGCTTTTTATGTTTTAATTTATTTTTGTTAATTTTAATTACCCTTGATCCTCATTTTTTCTAAAATACATTTTTATATCTTTTTTCTTCAACCACACATTTTTCAATAAAATAATATTACACGTAAATCCA
The DNA here is from genome assembly GCA_903798255.1 of Fraxinus quadrangulata. Classification (NCBI taxonomy): domain Eukaryota; kingdom Viridiplantae; phylum Streptophyta; class Magnoliopsida; order Lamiales; family Oleaceae; genus Fraxinus; species Fraxinus quadrangulata. Next base: position 25,603 of record CAIGRB010026935.1, read on the forward strand.
AAAATTTTCCTTATTTCTTAATCACATTTTCCATCAATCTACTCTTCCAAAAAAAAAAAAAAAAATTGGGGCCCAAACAAGTGATAAGTTTTCTAAGTAATAAAATTCACTACCACTTTTTATCCTTCCAATAATTAAAAAATAAAAATAAACCCGAATAGAATAACAAAGTATATTCTACACAACTTATGACATTTTAATTTCACAATACATGAATGCATATAGTGTATTTTTGTGAATTAGCCTTTTCCAAAGAATAATGTTATGACACCAATTCAAGTGACGCTATGAGTTAGGCTCAATGAAACATAAAATTAAGTGATTCATTTAATTTTACCTCTCATTTAATACCACATTAATGCCATTTAAGCTGATATTTTAAAACCAATGGTGCTAAATAGCATACTCTTTTCAAAATCATCTACAGTCATCTTTCTCGTTACTAGTTTATTTTATTTTCTGGTAAGTAAATACTTTTTATTCATGGCGTCATAGTTGAATTCAGTGCAGCTTGGCAACGGCAGATGAGTAATGATTCGGTCTGTATAAAAAGGATTCAGGCAGCAAATGTTAACAGGAAAATGCAGAGGAAGTCATTGCATCTGCATATATTACTGCCATCATCCTCCACAATAATTCACCAATTTATATTGTCATTTTATGTGGATTTATGTTGCGTCATTTGCTTCAAAAATTATACCTATGAAGCTAGATTGTTTCTTTTCAAATGAATCTTATCCAGGAAACTTTATAAAACAAATGTTTTTTTATTAGGGATACAAAAAATACTGAGATATGATAGTTCACCATCAGAAAATAACATACCAGATGATTTGGGAAATCTCTTTAACCTACTATCGAATCTCTGAAACTTCTGCAACTAATAAAATCTGAACAGCCGATCCATGATGGTAAATGATTGCTGGTCAGATTGGATACAGCTAATGCTCTTCATCCCTTCCCCGTCCTGCTCTACAATAATAGAAGGTCGAAGAGAAAATAAAATCCACTGAAACATACTAGTTCAAGAGCCCAAGGAAAATTCTACTTTGAAATTTCACCAGAGACAATTTGGTTAAGAAGCGATTTCTTGGAACACGGGGTTGCTGTACTCACTTTCAAGGAAGAAATCACTGTCTTCCACAAACCACAACTTAGCTATGTACTTTGAAGCACTTCAGATTTGGGAACAGCTGAAGAAGTTCGTCATGGGTTCGTCTCTGACGTAAAAATATAGTGTGTTATGAATGCGAAAGTAATGGCAGCAAAATAAGCATATACTCATTGAGTGCATAGATATGGTAAAATTTCTGGATTAAATACAATATGCACTTCATCTCCGATGGCAGGGTAACGTGCAACCAACTTTGATGATCATGAAATTACCGGTAACTGCCACACTTCATTGAATTACCCTGCTTGTTTATTGCTAGAGCAGAGAGAGAATTTACAATTTGTGACAAAATGCCAAACGTTCATTTCTAACAAACGTAGCTCATCTACCTTTATGCCAATGCAACCATTGACATCGAGGGTTGTAATTGTATTTGAACAGAAGCCAGAGAGGGCCTCCAGGCTCTTGTCAGTAACTCCAACAATCCCGAACAAGCTGCAGTATCAACAGTAACAAGTATAATATTAAGAACGAGTTGACAGGTTGCTTGAAATGTCCAGGGTTAAAAAAAAAGTGTTTTATAGTGGTCAATTTCCAAAGATGTAAACAACTTGCAAGAAAACAATAAAACACGAAAACCATATGTTTGTTCTTGCAATTGATAAAAATCAATTAGGTCCCATCAGGTGGGCGAGCCATAACTGCAGCTCTTTATGCAATTGTCTTCATTTATTCCAAAGTTCTTGAACCAAAATAGTCATGCTCTCATTTTACCATTGGACAAAGAAATGACCCTTTTGTTCAATATATAAAGCTATTTTCTACTCTAAAACTGAACAAAATAGATTCAGTTAACGAAGAAATTTGAATGCACCATGAATAGATCATTTTGGCTTATATAGTAATTAAAATACTAGTATCTAGTGTGGCTAATTAGCAGAACAGGTATTCATACAATGGGAACCACTCCAATAGCTGTGGTTAATGATGTCAATGTTAATTTATAAAGCCCATGTTTGGCCCCCATTAAATTTTAATTCATTTTTCTCTCTCCTTTTATCAACCACACATTCAATCAATAAAATAATATTATACATAAACCCAATAATTCTCCTTACTTTTTAACACACATTCTCCAAAAAACACTATTCCAAAATCAATTTTTTTCAAATAATGAAATGAAGCTCAAACAAGGGCATAATATTCACCTCAGAAATTCAAGAGATCTACAGCTTTTGGCAATGGATATGACTCCCTGATCAGTGATGCGCACACACCTGTTAATATAAGACATAAAGTCAGGTATCTTGGTAAATTATGAAAACATGATGAGTACAATTACTTCTCTACCATGTCAAATTGAGAGATGCCAACGCTTTGCAATGAGCTATACAAGAAAGTGCATCATCAGAGAGATTCTGACATGTAAAATTGGAGTTAACACACCAGTGTTATAGAAATAGTTCATTTACTACACAAAAGTGACAGTTCTGGTAAATAATTATTTTAACCATTATCATACCTGAGCACCACAGAGATCTAAAAATTGTAGGTGATCCAAAAGTGAAATCTTTTTGTAGGCTTCATCCGTGAAGCTGTATAAAAAGTAATCACACAAACCTCAAAATTCTAAACTGTAACCCAGCATAAATTGTGACAGCAAATAAATTAATTTATACCTCGAAAGGGCGTAAAGATTCAAGCTCTGAAGCAAGGAGCAATTAAGCAATATCTTTTGCAGACCACCATCTGTTAGCTTGATGCATCTAGACAAATAAAAAGGTCTTGATAACTAAGGTGACACATAAATTTAAAGTTCACAAGAGAAAGATTGTATCACTTTGTTTGACCGATTTCTCTCTTCTCAATACAAGATTGAGCAAGACTTGAGCGAGTCTATACAGTGTTGTTAAATAAATGTGTCATTATTTGACACGATAATTACCATTTTCGAAAGTGGTGGCTACTTAATTTGAAATCTAAGAAAAATGGTGTTTATATAACTGTTTTAACTGGAGGCTTTAATAAAGATCTTAAGAGAACCATGCCTCAAAAGCTATCTGTTGAAATTGAAGAGTCCAAGTTTATATAAACCATGCATCAAAAGTCCATACTTTTGATTTGGAATTCAAATCCCACACCTTGCAATGAGGAACCATGACAATTTACCACACTCCGCAATCCCAATGTTCACATCATACTATCATTACACTAGCACATGACTAGATCCGAACGAACATTGCTATGTCGACGTCACCATCTATGCCGTTTGATTGCAATTGCGAGACATGGTGCTTGCTCTGATACTATTAATATAAATTTTAGGGGAGTCACATCTCAAAAACTGGCTATTGAAGTTGGAGAGCTCAAATCTATATAAATTACACATACTGAAAGTCCATACTTTCGATGTGGGATTTAATTCCCATACTTTGCAATGAGAACAATAACAATCCACCACGCTCTGCGATCCCCACACCAACGTGAAACTGAGTTTGCACTAGCCCATAACTAGTCTTAGACGAATACTAAGTTTTCCCAAGATCTATATCAATGGTATCAGATCAAGCACTATGTCTAAAGATTGCACTCGAGCGACGTGAATGGTGACGTCATCATAGTAGTATTCGTCTAGGACTAGTCATGGGCTAATTCAAAGTCAAACCAACATGGGTGCGATGATCGTGGAGTGTGAAATATTGTCATGATTCTTATTGTAGGGTATGGGACTTGAATCATGTCGTTTATATAGACTTGAACTCTTCAATTTCAATAGCAAGCTTTTAAAGTATGACCCTCCTCAGATCTATATCAGGCTTCAATCTCTTAAATTGTGACATAGACTAAACTTATAGTTTCCAGAAAACTTTTTGAGATAAACATTGAATCAATAGTTGCTTAAGTTTCTAGTGTCAAAAAATGGGAAAACTTGAAACCAAAGTTAATAACACCTTTAATAGTAATCAACATAGGAGAAGAATGGTTAGATATACAAGGGAGATGAGACAGAAACAAGAGGATCAGCTTACCCAATAAGGGCTAACCTCCTTAATTAAATGCCGTAAATGAATAGGTGATTACGAAAGGCGTGTTACCAGGCAACTTCACTAAATGGAAGTGTTACTTTATGCATCAGTAACCAAAACCCTATCCATTATCATGTATCACCTATTGAAGGAATGGAATCCCAGGATTTTCCAACATAAGTGTAACACACATTCAGCTGCATTATTATTAGAAGTTGAAGATGGAGTATTGCTGCTTCAACTTGGAGAAGTATTTCTAGAACCTAGCAGAACCGAGAAATGTGTTTGAATTGGGTTTATCTAAGAATATTTTCCTTCCAAAGTAAGCTCTGTTCTATATTATGAAAAAGCCAGCCTTGGCTTTGTATGTTGCATCATATGCTGTATCAGTGCATTTTTCTTTTGAGTTCAAAAAACATACTTATCTTTTAAAAGGCTCTGCTAAAAGTGCCACAAAATGCCTGACCCTTTATGATCTCAAAAGAATTGGAGTATGGAATTGCATTTAACAGAAATAACTTCAAACCGTGCAGGAAAAAAGACGGCAATCAATATACCTTGTAATGACCAGATCATTTGAACCAGAGTTCATCCTTTGTTTCTTAATTCTAATGGAACAAACTCATAAAACCACTAAAATATAAGCCTCTTACCTTGTGAGGTTCAATTCTTCCAACTCTCGATAATTTTCAGAAATTAATTTCAAACTTTCATCCGTGATATTCTGCAATTTTCAGATAAAGCATTGCATATGAAACCGCAGTTTTAGTTCTTTTGCAAAAAGCATCATAATATTTTCCTCATACAAAGCAGTAGAGTGGCTATATTCTTTCTATGAAAGTCCAAAACAAAAACAAAAAATATCAGTTTTTCATGTTTAATGACAAAGATGTGGACTTAGCACACTCTACACCCTCCATAAAAACTACAATACTCAACATTGCTCGTGCAAATACTCTGGCGAATGTAAGTACTGCCTAAGATGAACTACTGGCAAACTACTGCTTCCAGGATTGGGGAAAGAATGTTAAAAAGCTTTTAGTCATTATTATTTCCCTTTGTTATTTTTGTATACCCTTCAATTGGCTTGTATTTTCTTGCATGCAGAATTTTTCTGTGAGGGGCACCATTGAAAGGAATTATAGATCAAACTCATTCAGATGTATAAATGGAGAAATTCACTTTTCCATGGCGTTCTTCGAGTTGAAGATCTTGTTTATATATTAAATAGAAAGAGAAGTAACATAACACACCAGAAGCAAGTACAGGTAATATGTAACTGTTGCAGTAAATGCATCAAACAAATACTTCATTATACCTTACAGCCGCTCAAGTTCAAATCAATCACGTGTTTGCAGTTCTTCACCAAATACTTAATGCCAAGATCAGTAACCCTTCAAATTGTAACCAAAGTCCATAAGTGTTAAAAATATGCTTTTATTCCCAGTGGACCAGTAACTGATACAAAAGCAGTGTAAGGATCAAGTGAGGCATCCATCACCTTACGTTCCAGTATATTGAAAAAGCCTTCAACTTAGGACAAGCATATGTTATAAATTCAATTCCATTATCTGAGATTTTTTGGCAGCCGTTCAAATTCAAAACCTCAAGGTTTCCAAGGGAATTTCTACACTGCAAATGACACAAAAAATCACAAAATTTTATTATTTTTAATGAAAATAGCATCAGCTGGTCAATGGATTGAACATGTACATGAGGTTGTCACAATTGGGACGCAAAGTAGAACCACTACATTGGCAAGATTCTAAAGCAAATAACTTAAGCCAATTGTTGTAAGAAATTCAAGCAGAGCTTGGTTTTACTAACAAAAGATTTCTATATCTTAGACAGACTATGCCGTCACAATCCTGATGAAACTCAAGTCCAGAAGACAGGATATTCTCTAGAAATTCTATTCAATTTACTATTCAATCACATCCATACCCCCTCAAAATTATTCATATCTTTGGATCCCATTGCAAGTTTTTAAAATACATGACCTGTAATCTCTAATTTACATATTTAACCTGCAAATAAGATCCTTTAATCCATTGACCCACCAAGAGCAATTATCTTGTTACGCTATTGTCTTCCTATTCACGTTAAGTCAGTGTTCAAAATCTACTTGATGTAGCTAATCTTAATTAAGATGACTTCCATCTTCCTCTATTTTATTACCGAGTCCAATTATTTAATGTGAAAGGTTCAGCAATTTTTTAAAGATTGGTCCATCTCTAAAATTCCAATCTGAAAAGCTTATGCGTAAACACACTTGTGATAAGCCTACTTTATAAACATTTCTTTGCAACAAATCTACTGATAGTTGTGCAATTGGAAGTTCTATAGCCATAAGAGAAGCACTTGTGATAAGACTACTTCATAACCCTTTCTTTGCAACAAAATTAAATTACAGTTTGGAATGAAAAAACTTTGAGAAGGACACTATCCCTATCTGATAAAACTTGAACTTCATATTACGAAAATTGAATGTAGAAGCACACATAAACTTAATCAAGTATCGTTCTTTGGCTTCAAGTGGGTAAGCGTGTTGCAAATGAATTCACAACTGTCACAGGAAGCAAAACTTCTCCCTTCTATAAGGACACCCCTTTAAATTCTAATACACAAAGACGTTTAAAATACCACCTTGCTTTTGACGATTTCAAGATGCTTGTCTTCAACATCGCGTGCAAACTCAAGGTTTATATGCTTCACATTTCGGTATCTTGGCTACAAAACAAAATAGTACACATTTACGTAGAAGACACCATACAAAGTGAAATCAAATATTTCAGCATTATTGCTCGGTTTAATTCGAAAAAGGAAATTGGTATTGCATTTGGTAACCCAAGTGTAATTTATTTCCATTTTTTGCATTTGTGAACCTTACAAAGTTAGTAAATTGAAATACTTTCTTTTCTAGCAGTCTCTCACCATTCACCAATCAAACCTTTACCATCAAGAATAACCGATCAATTAAAATAGATAAAGAAGAGAAGGAAAATAAAAATAAAAAACTAACCACAGAGAGGGCTGCCTCGAGGCGATTGCCAGCATTATTCATCTCATGAAAATCAAGAACCTGAAAATAACCCAGATAAGAAAAGGGCATAAAAAACCCAAAAAATAAATAAATAAAACAATTACCAGCCAGAGTGAGGGGTGAGAAGAGAGACTGCGATGAAGCCAAGGACTGACAAGCAAGAGAGATGTGAGATCCCTTTGAGGGAGTCTATTGCTCACTATCTCCATCACTTTTGGCACTGTTTCTCTGTTCCAAACCTCCATTAAATCTCTTGCTGTAACTCTTTAGGCTTTCAGTTCTCTGATTCTTGCTTCCTAATTCTACGCTAAAAATTGTTGCTGTAGAAGTCGCTTGACTATACGTGTAAGAATCGCATTTTTTGAGGTAGTGGGATCGTGAGTGGTTTTATTGGTCAACGTGGCTCGTTCCCTCGGACAGTCCTCGAGAAAAGTCTGAGTCGAGTCGACTCTGGCCAAGCCCCAACATTAGCTAGAGTCCGAGTTAGTCCTTGTGACTCGACGAGCCACACGGGTCGCTTCGTGACGAGCCAAGCATAGTCTACAAAACTTATAAAGAAAAAAAAGTTCGGAAAAAATAAAAAAGAGGCTAATATTGCGAGTCATGCTACACTATCAGAAGAGTTTTGTCAGAACTTTGTCAGATCCTCATAAGGGTTTTAATAATATAAAATAGTTTATATTAAAAATACTATTTTGCTCTCTCTTTATATTTGCAAAATATGTCTCTTATCCTTTAGTTGTTAGGTTGTTCAGGATTATATTTTACAATTCTTTCGTTTGGATCGTAGGTTCTTAGAACTAATTCTAGGAATCTTAGTTCAGTATTTTCTTGTAACCAAATCAAGTATTGTTGTTGCTCGAATTTGTAATATCCTATAGTTTTCAAGATCTTATCTCACTTTTCTTATTTTCTCTTTTAAGTTCTCCAAGAAGTATCATAATTTCTTTGAAACTTATTTCACTGGTATTATCTTGGATTTTTCTAAATATTTTTATATTTTCTATATCATCGTGGTTCATTAATTAAATTAATCAGAGTTATTATTTATACAATGTTTCTTTAATTTTTCAATTTGTTCTAAATATTCTTTATATTTTGATAATTTTTTAAAAGCTTTAGGTTGGTTTTCCTTAGTTATATCCAAAATTAATTCCTTCTGAAACTTATTATTCTATATCTTCGTATTCAGTTAAAATATCTCTGATCTTTTTTATTTCTTTATGGATTTCTTAAGGATCAAATCATATATTGTGTTTACAAGTATAATCTATATCTAAATATATTTCTTCAAGTTTTTCTTGGCCAACATGGAGTATATCTTTAAATTCTTCAACTATACTTGGTAAAAACGAAATATCTTTTTCATTTAAATATAATTTAAGACAATTATTACTAGATGTGAATGTTTGTGAAGTGTTCATAAATATCAACGGTAATCAAAGCATAAGAATATAAAAACATGTAAATAACTTACAATAATCAATGGAATAACTAGGCTTTCCATCCAGCGTGTTCTTATAGTTGCTTTGCATG